>VDFB02355586.1:48656-97287 GCA_007258455.2 Sequoia sempervirens | reverse complement strand
CTACATGCATTGTGCTTTTAGGAAATAAATTAATAATTGCAAGAAAGATTAATCACATCTACGATCAAAATAATGTGTACCTTGGTATGACAATAATTTTATCTTTCATTCTAGGCTTGATGTTATCAATATTGTTAACAAATTCAATAGTAACTTGAATGTTTATGGATTTAACTGTGTAAACCTTTTTATATCAGAAAACCTGATTAAATGCTAACAAAGAATTTCAACAGATGCAATTTAAAACAAGAAAGATCTCTGTGACTTAATTCAGTTTTAACTGCCCGAACAAAGGTAATAAATAAAAGTGTTGAAGACACGACCTTGACTGCGATGATGGAGTGATCAAGAAGAGGAAGCAGATTAGAATGGTTTAGAAGAGATGACACTTGTATCTCTTGTTTCACCAACTGTAGTTGCTCATCAGTTTGGATCAACACCTTCTTCAGTGCATACATTCCATCCTCTGCAATCATGAAAAACTACTATCAAAAATATTCATGTCAAGCACCAGTTAACCAAGGAAGAAAAAATATTATTGTTAACTGCCTATTACAAATAAATGTTATAATACCAGGTGTCATATCTCAACTTCTTTTCTGAAATGCATTGAGGTATTATAAATTGCAGTGCAGAATATGAAGTGACTCTAAATTCAAAACTTGTTGTAAGATAAAAGATTCAGTCAGTCCTGCAAATGAGCCCTCAATTTTATCTTAAGACAGCAATATAGCCTATATAAATGTGCTGCACCTAAACTTTAGATTAGGATTATTAAATACATATAGAATCTCACTGAATGTTTTATTTCTTCTCAGAGACGGCAAAAGTCAGAACACAAATTGAAAGCTAAATTTTCACTGCTCATCAAAATTTTGAAAGATTACTAGAACAAATGCATCAGATGTAAATTACTAGACTAGACAACTTACTACAAGCAAGTTAAATTCATTCAAATAATAATTGAATCCATTTCAGACTGACATTGTATGGGTTCATTTTTATAGTTTTGGTAGCTATATTTAATTATTTAAATATTCACTTTTTAAAATTTCAGCTTCTTTTAATTTTTCTATAGGTATTTTATTTACTTGTATTTTAAAAAATTCAAATATTAATTTTATTAGATTATTTTACTAGCCATCACCAAAATCTGGAAAAAATGTTGGCATCCCTATGAGCCATCCCTGTAACTTGGAGAAACACTAAACATAAGTTAATACAGTTAATTGAGTGAGGACATAGGAATATCAACTTGCTTCATATGTTAAGTCAATTATCAGGAAAGGCGATGGAGAATATAAATTGAGTCCAAACTCAAACTTTACCATAACATCAGATAAAATCTGTCTTCGAATTCAGCCCTGAATCACAGTTTTAACACAGCATCACACCCCAAACAAAAATGCACAAAGCCTAAACTTTAGGGTTACAAAGCTACACATTAAAAATGATTCTTTTAGTTTTCAAGATCTCAAACATAATCTAAATACAAATTAGAACTGTGAGGGCAGAAGAATGAATTGCCCTGTCTCTCTTGAGTCTTTTATGTGATGTAGCTCAAAATTCAACATAAAAATAAATCTATCTTGAAATTGAACACCGAATTTTACCTTCGATATAGAGTCCTACCCAAATTTAATCAACTATACCTAAACTTTAGGTAAAATAACCATTTACAATAAATGGCAGACAATCCTTCAACTTTTCATAAATACAGAAAAATGTAAATGCAAATTAAAACTAATTGGGCAAGGATAAGGATCAAGATCAGATTGTGTTAAGCCTTTTATTCTAAATTGCAAAGCATGATGTAAATTAACTCTGAATTAAACCAGTGATTCTCGGAGTTTCAGGACAAGGGGAGGTGGGGCTATGCGAGCACATTAAAAAGTTCCCAGATTTCAGGGGCTACAAAGGGATGGCTATTAAAATAATACTAAGTTGTAGGTTTCTTTTGGTACCCTTTGTACCTGTATGGGTTCAGCCCGGGGCTGGGCCCAAGGCCAAGATGACTTTGGGTTTGCCTAGGGTCCACCCTAGGGTGCCCTGGGAAAACCTGGGTCAAAGCTGGATGAACATAGAAGGACCCACAACCCAACTGGCCATAAAGAAAAAAAAACACTTCTTTTAACATTTTTAAAATCTAAGAGTATCCTAAGAACCTAATTTCCCCTAAAGAAAGGGCACTTGACTTCTTTTGCCTCATTTCACAAACATAAGTGAATAAAACAACATTTTTGCCTCCAAGTTGCCATTGTTGTTTTTTGAAGGTTATTACATGTTGGCGTTTCAATTCGCACCTCTGGAATGCAAATTGAAAACAAATAGCTATGCACAGTTGAACTGCTCTTCAAATTAGGAGGGGAAGCTCCCTCTTTGTTGATGATGCTTAAAAAGAATACTAAACTACTCGCCAATCTTTTTATTCTCAGCGAAGAGCACAAGGTTATAAAACTCTTTGCGTCATAGCTGACGTTTTCTCTTTTCTAAAACTTCAAACTACAACTAGGCCTACTCTAAAGATGCTTCTGACAACTCAAGTAAACTCAAGGCTTGAGAATCAGAAGTAAACAAGGAATGATTTGATTAACACTGAAACTTAAATAAATTTCCTCCTAGATAACACCTAAAGACTCATTGTACTTATGAGATGTAAGCTGAAATAAAGATTATGCAAGCAAATATGTAAGACAAAATACTGAAAGAGATTGAGACAATAGATCAAAGCAAAGTAGGCATGAGATTTCCTTCCTCAAGTTTCCAACAGCAATTACACTAGAAAAAGATTGAACATAAACTGAACAATGATTTGCAGTAAAGATAGGCTTGCAAACTTGCTCTTACACAAAATGAACAGACATTGAATAGCAAAGTTGCAGGCAAAAGTAGGCTCAGCAATTTGTTATCACAATAACAGTTGAAAAGAAATGGGCAAGGCTGCCCTTATTTATACACAAACAAGGAGTAGGGAACCCTAAAATCTCTTTGTTTTTAACAACTAGACTTGCCAACATGCAAGCTTTATTTCTAAGACCAAACAAAAGATAACTAACAACTAACCACCTGCTAACATCAGTTAACTGATTGAAAAGCAAGAAAAGCTCCAACTTCACATTTGATATTTCCAAAGAATACATATGCATGAATGAGAACAGCAAGTTTAACTTGGAAAAGGCATCAAGTTAACTGTTGTTTTCCTTGAGATATATTCTTGGAAATCTTTGCTGCCCCAAAACAGCGACTCACTTAGTGATAACTTGATAAACTATATCTGCCAAAAAAGTTGGTAACTGCCTCTTTGTCAAGAGCACTAATACTATCCACAACAATATTTTGTTTCTCCAACATCTCCTCACCATCTGCAATCAAACTCAGAAATTCTTTCATCTCTTCCGCTGCTTTATCAAATTTTGCTGACATTGTGACAACATGATTCATCTTGCCGGCAATAGGATCACTACCAAAACTGCCACGGACGAGATTTTGAAACTCTGTTTGTACTTCACCAAGATCAATGTAAGTGTCATCATTATGAAGATATTGACAAGGGATCTGTGAAACAAATGTGCTTATGAACTTGACAGTATTAGCAACCTTCTGTCTACATTCAATCAACTCTACAAATATTCACTCATAGGTTTTTACTTTGAAGAGGTGTTGTTCTCTCCAAGCAAAAATCTTCTTCTTATGTTCTTCTGTAACAATTGAATCATAAGCCGTCCTCAAGTCAAAAATGATGATTTCATGCATTGGTTTCACTTCTACCATATACTGCTCAAACCCCTAGATCCCTTGGAGAAGATCATGGGCATTATATCTCTGTAAGTACAAATTTGCCCCTGGTGATGAATCCCTCTATCCAATCTCACATATGCTTCTCATATATGACCAACTAACACAATTGATGTTGATTTGCTGGCGACTCTAGAATCTGTGGAAGCAACAGAGTAGCCTGTGAAGTGCCATGAAGGAGATTGGAAATATATTGCCGCAATTGTTGAATCTCAGCCTTGAGGGCTACCTTATCTTCTCCATCCTTGAGCACTCGTTCCTTTAGATTATCTGCCACAACCTCAAAAAAATTCACATCAGTACATCAGGTGCTTCTACCAAGATTAACCTTGATAACCCTAAAGTCGTCAACCTCAACCTCAACCTCATCAGCGTTCTTGTCCTCTGGAGGTGCAGCAATCTCAATGATAATCTCATCATCAGAAATCTTCTTCATGTGAATTTGCTTCTTAATTTTCTTTACTGGTGTGTCCTGGTAGACGCTATCAAGTTTTACAAAGTTCAACTGATAAGAAGGCTTCCTCCTCTTCCTGCCCAAGATATTCTCAAGCGAAGACGAGGAGTCTTTACTAAATTCTCTGGTTGGATCGGTTCTAGTTCCATCAACTCCTGATGAATGAATCGGTGTTGAGATGTTGCAAACTGGTGAATCAACTTTTGAATCTATATGAATGGGAGAAAGCCTCGGATAAACAGGAGATGAAGGCACCACTTCAACTTGTGGTGCTGATTCAACTGGATCTTTGATTGCATTTGCTTCTTGTTCTTGCTAAATCCCAACGTGAGACTTCATCTTTTCCTTTAAACTCCTTGACATTCTACCGATCTTTGTACTTTCTGGAGGAACACTCATAGCTTTCACTCTAGTTTTCGATCTAGAAGAAGAAGGTAGAGATGACTGAACTATTGGCGGCTCTACAACTAGAATAGCTACCTTCCGCGTCCTACTATTTAGGAATAACCTACTATTCTTGATAACTCAGCTCGTTCTTTCCTCAGTTGAAGTTTTCTCTTTGTCGGACCAATTAATTTGTGGAAGTGGCCGCTGATTGATCTGATCTCAGACCCTACTCGACAATAGAGCAGATGTTACCTGCTATTACCACACAGATAGTGCACGAAATAGATGCCTTCACTAAGGCACAAGGAGACCTCTTTGCACGTCAATTGTGCAAAGAGAGTAGGACGACATTACAGCCAAGTAAAAATATATTTAAGGACATAATTTGCATCTTTTTATATTATAATTTATTATTAAATGTTGAACTTGAAAATTAAAGTTGGAAATGAGATTGATTTTGTTTCTTTTTCTCATCTCAGATAGATGGTGGCATATGTTTGGTTCTGATACACCGAACCTTCAAAATGTTGCCATTCGTATATTGGGCCAGCCATGCAGTTCATCTGGTTGTGAGCGCAATTGGAGTATGTTTGAGCACATACACTCCAAGAAGCACAATAGACTGTCAATGGAGAGGATGAATGATTTGGTATATGTTCATTACAACCTTCAGCTCAGATACAGGAAGATTTTTTACTAGGTCTCCACCCCGATCAGGCTAGAGGAGGTTGACCCATAGTCTGAGTGGATCACTAAGGCTACAGATGCAGTCTTTAGTGATGAGGACCTTGATTGGGTGGACCAGGCAGAGAGAAAGGCTAAGGTTGTAGCCATGGCTAAGGAGGAGGTTAGAGCACGAGGAGACACAGATGCTGTTGGTGAGAGTGGCATGGAGACACAGGAAAAACTATGGTTGTAGCTGCTACATCATCGAGGAACCTTAGAAGCCTTCGTAGGAAGGATGCTGGCTCCACTAAGCCATAGACTTGTGGCTATTTTTTTGATATTTCATATTTATATGCAACATTTGATGTCATGGATTTCATATTCCATGAGTTTTGTATACATTTGACTATATTTACATATCTAAGTATGCTATTTCCTTCAGCAGCTCAACTACAATTTATGTTGTATACTTGTGTATGTGATCAAATTTGCTTCAATTTAATGATGTTATTGTGTCTTCAAGGTTTATTAAATAAAGGGTGCTTGAAACAAGTTTTAAATCCTTAAAAATCTCCAAATTTCTAGGGTTTTTTCAATTTTTTCATTTTGCCGAGTCTACGCCAAGTCCCGAGTCGAGTCACCCTAGCCGAGTTTGAGCCGAGTCTGAGTCTCATTACTATGGTTAGAACATTCCCTTTGACCTTCTAATTGACAAAATGTAGATCTCTGGATTCTAGTTACTTTATTTTTAAATTATGTTTGAAATGGTTCACACTAATGTCCTGGGGACGATTGAGAGACATCATTTGACTATCCCACAAACATCAGGGCGTCCATAGATGTCAAAGCATCCTAGGTTGTTAGGCACACCACATAATTTGAAAAAAAAAAAGAATGGAGGTGTGTGGGTCTCATCTTATCCTTGTCCCCTAGTCCCATGGACATCCAAAATGTCACCTAGACCCCTAGGGACAAATCCCCATGGAACCAGTTATAATCAAATCAATCAAAACATGAGAATGACATACCCAGAAAATGTTGATGGCTTCGTATTGAATGAACAATCAGATTACAAATAGAGAATTGGTTGTAGCTTACAATCAGATAGTCTGATTTAAAAATCAGATCACATACAGCATGTAAAATGGCCAAAATGTATACCAAACCCTAGCTAAATGATTGAAGAATGAAACCCTACTATAATGTCCCCATTCTCGAAATGATATCTTGGAGATGAGAACTAGCTCATTCACCATTCCTGTGAGCTAGCCATCCTAGTGAGGGAATGATATTTGGCCATGAGAATTATAATTTTGATGAGTTGCTTTTGAACATTAAAAAGGGAATTATCTTTAATGGAAAATAAAATATAATGTTGATTATATTTTATTATTATTTTATGTTCCACTTGCAAACTCAAAGCAATCTTATAAGAAATAAAGGAGGGGAGTTTTAAAGAAAATAAAATATTATTATCTTCCTTAAGTGGCCGACTCTTTTAAAAAGAATCAAATCTGATCCTTAGTTGGTCGGCCCATTTGAAATCAAATCTGATTTGCTACAAAATCTAATTCTCTCTCCTAAGTCAGTTTGGAACCTTGTTGAAGAAGGCATCGAATGTTTGATATTCAAGATCAAATCCAATCTTTCCCTATGGCGGTTTGAACTAGGGCGGTTTAGAGCCTTATAAAAGAAGGCATCGAAGGCTTTGAGGAGCATGAAGAATTGATCCTTTGGCAAACTTTGTGTTTGAGAGTTTTCTCTTGGCTGGAAGCGAATTCCAATAATTCAAGGCCATGTTCCCTTGAAAATTTAGTGGTGTGGTGATGATCCCATTCCACCATGAGAGGTGAATTCGCATGGAGTTCATCATGGAGCTTAATTGGCATGTTTCAATGGAGTTAAGGCTTTTGAAAGCTAGGGTTTGAAGACTTGTCTTGTTGCAGGTCCAAGGAAGAATAAGGTTGCTGGTAATTAAGTTTCAGACTTGATACCAGTCATATTTCATCATTTTCCAAGCATAGGAAGCAAGCTGGGCTAAATCACTACCTATCTAAGATAGGTGATTTCATGATTTGGGCTATTTTGCAATATTTGATGAGTTTCAGCATTTCTGGGTCATCTTCAGTCAAGTACAAGTGTATATCGGACTGATCCAGACCTATATTAGTCATTCAATCAAGGGTATAAACTTCTCATATCATTCCAAGGCATAATCGACTCAATATCCAGCCATATCGATCCAAATCAAAGGGGATTTTGCATTGTTTTGGATTAGGGTTTATGGGCAGATTGCATATCAGCTGTTACAGAGTTATTATCAGTTATATCAGACCTCCAACAGTGCTGCTACAGTCTTATTTCAATCAAGGATTGAAGGGTATTTCATCAAGACTTCCTAGGGTTTCATCCTTCAATCATTTAGCTAGGGTTTGGTATACATTTTGGCCTTTTACACATTGTATGTAATCTGATTTTTTTTTAAATCAGACTATCTGATTGTAAGCTACAACCAATTCTCTATTTGTAATCAAATTGTTCATTCAGTTCGAAGCCATCAGCATTTTCTGGGTATGTCATTCTCATGTTTTGATTGATACAATTTGATTATAACTTCAGCATTTGGTATTTGTTTCATGTTATATTTGAACCTTTTCATCTACATGGCATAATAAACACATAAAACAAATATCTACATCAAAACATTAAGCCAACAAGGAAAAATAATTGGTTGAGATAAGGTAGGCTTCTTACAGTGGTATCAGAGCTTTGTTCCTACAAGCCTGAAGGGTTAAAGTTATCTTATGCAGCCACAAGAGATTGGTCCACACAGGTATTATACACATAGAAGAGCAGAACGGAAAGGAAATCTAATTACAGATCCACAACAGGACACAATGGGTGATATAAGAGGTGGCAGTCCACCAAGACATGATGCCAATAATGAAGAAAGAGAAGCAAGGGATATCATGAGGGGTATTGCAGCAGGGCAGCAGCATGTAGCTGATGTTTTGTAGCAGCTATACAGTAGATGAATACTCCTAGAAGACCAATTCACGAGCAAGACAATCGTGGTGTTGTTAAGACTCCAAGAGCACAAAGAGCACCTACTCGCACCACTAATAGACCTTTGCAACCTACATTTTTGAGGAATGAACCAGAAGAAGAGAATGCTGAAGAAAATGAAGATGCACCATTCACAGATAATGTCATGTCAATGCACGATGAATGGGACCTGTTACCTCCACAAGTAAAGGAGCATTTGACCTTTGACCATTACATGAGTCAAAAGAGGGAGCACAGTAGAGCAAGGCCAAATAGAAGGCTAGGGAATCAAAACAAGGACCTGAGACATGCCACAAGTAAACTCACACTTCCAACATTTGATGGTAGGGGGAAGATCACGGCAAGAGCATGGATTCACAAGCTGGATACCTTTTTGACCCTATGGCCTATGGCGGAGGATGAGGCAATCAAATTTGCAACCATGCACTTAGAGGGAACTGCGTACAATTGGTGGCATCGTGGTTTGGTTACTCAAAACCATGGATTGATTCATTCCTATGATGAGTTCAGTAGGAGGTTGATAGCATAATTTGATAGGAAGGACATGGAAGTGTATTATAGGGAGTTGGCACAGCTTAAACAAAGTGGACATGTGGAGAAGAATTCCAAAACACTGCTGTTATGGTTCCTGATATGTCCGAGAGAAGGGTAGTCATGTTGTTTATTGAGGATCTGAATGATAGGTTGAAAGGCATAGTTAAGGCACTCAAGCCTAACACATTACATGATGCTATTCAGTTAGCCTTAGACCTTGAGACTACACCTACTTCCTTGTAGCCCACTAAGAAGAATTTCAAGAATTTCAAATCAAATCAGAAATCATTCAATTAGCCCAAGGTTACACCTTCTTCAGCAATCAGCAATGAGAGGAATCAGCTCAGGCGGAAGAAGCTATGCTTCACTTGCAAACAACCGTGGGAACCTGGTCATAGATGCCTTGGGAAAGGCAAAGCACATCTTATTGAGGTCATATCGGATGGTGAGGGGATCCCTAATACAGAATCAGAGAGTGAGGAGGAGCTTGAGGATCAGCCTCATATTGAGCCTAAGGAGCATGATGATACTCATCAAGTTACCATTGCTTCACTTTCAGGGGTTCCACGATACCATTCCTTTAGTATGAAGGGAGTTTTGAATGCACAGCAAGTTGTGTGTTTGGTTGATAGTGGAGCCACGCATAACTTCATTGATGAAGGGTTGGTGGCTAGGAGAGGTCTTCATGCAAAGGAGTTTCCAGGTTTTCAGGTAACAATGGCCAATGGGTTTGGCATGAGTTGTACCAGGAAAGTCTCACAACTAAGCATACAAATGGGGGATTACACATTGACAGATGACTTCTATATGCTTGGTCTGGGTGAGATAGATGTGGTGCTAGGCATCCAATGGCTTCAGTCTCTTGGGAGGTACATTCTGTGAAGTTCCTGACTTGTAGTATGAGAATTTTTTCTGCTGTCTTAGGTCTGATTGCTTGTCTTGAGTTTAGTTCAGGTAGAAATATAAAGTATGTTGCATAGTTTAAAGATAAACATTGTTGACAGTATACAACTAAGCATTACTAATCTTTGCAGGAATACAGGAACAATATTTATGACTCAATGCAAGTAATGACAGAATATTACCATTAAGTCCATTAACTAAACCTTTATATCAGTCATAAATACTCAGAAATAGTATTTAGTTAACAGCAGCAACATAAGAACCATTTTCCTGAATTTACATCCCTTGATTTGCTACACCCAACAGACTCAGTTTTCAATATCAACATATGGTATTACATTTTAAGTGTATAAGTGCTGATACAGACCCAAACTATACAGAATTTAAGCAGAAAAGGTCCAAACCTGGTTGAGATGAATTTGCAGCAGCAGAACAATGTAGGGGGGTCGACTCAGAATTTCCCAGACATTTGCAACGGTTGATGGCTTCACTTTGGCCTTCAATACTCATGTCTTATGATGCATCCAGCCCTGTTTAATTCACATGCCACCTCCCAATGCCTCCAGCTGTGACTCTAAGCCAATTTGCACACAAAATGCGGATCTCACCCCTTGATAAGCACGTCCTCCCTTATATGCTATAGATTCAGCCTTGAAGCAGCCCCATAAAAGATACCCTACTGGAAATAGCTACGTTTATGGTTTCTCCACTCTAAGGCGCCTCCAAAACACAACACGTCCTCACTTGGAAATCGCGGCTACCATTGTTTATGCCCAGCTTTCTCTTAAAACGACTCAGATAGAGTCTAATGCCTGCAAAAAGTACATCCATGGTTTCTTCATAAAAAATGCCTCCAAAGAGTGTATTATGAGTCCCAAATCCGTCCCAATGAAGAAGTATAGATTCATTGAACAACAAGCACGAAAAACTAAACTCGTTTCTTCTCCAAACTAGCTCTAACTTCGACCTTCACAATACGAATCCAAAACTCGGAAAATATCTGCTAGGGTTGATTCGTCACACAACCGAAATAGATTATAGGGTTTTCAAAAGCCACGACTCAAGGAGTCCGCCATTCTTGCCTAGAGAAAAAATATGCATTTCAAAAAGTGTCGAATGATTCTCATTTTCTCTCTTTTGTATTTTTCCCATCAAAATTAAAGTGACTTTTTATATAGTCATTTTACAAATATTTCACCAAGTCACTTTTGCACCAAATAAAGTGACTTTTATAAAGTCCACATTAGAAAATTAATATTTCAATGAATCACCTTTGAACCTTTTGTATAGTCACTTTATCAAAATATTTAATTAATTATTTGGCATCACCTTATAAAACTAAACTTGAAATTAGGCAATACACAACTAATTAAATAAATGATTCCCTGATAATGGCATTAGCCTTCGGGAAGGGAAAGGCTAACGACAACCCGAAGGGCTACCGAGAAGGGGACATTACACATTCAAGATTTTTAGAGGATGGAGTTGGAATTCATATCGGATGGAAAGAAAATTGTGTTAAAGGCTTTATAAGATGGGAAGCCTAGAGTAATTTTAGTTAGGAGGATGGAGACACTATTCAGGCATGGAGATATGGCATGGGCAGCCCAGTCCTTCATTTCATCTAAATCTCCTTCTAGTGATACGCCTCATCATCATGTGGATATTCAGAAGGTTCTGGATAGACGCAGTATTGTGTTTAGTGACATACCTCCTGGGTTACCTCCTGACCGTGGATTCGAGCATGTTATTGAGATGGAGGAGGGCTCTAAGCCCCTCATTCCTACACCATATAGACATCCCAAGCACTTCAAGGAGGAGATAGAGAAAACAATTAAGGAGTTGCTTGAGTTGGGACATATCCGACCTTCATCTAGTCCCTTTGCTTCTTCAGTAGTTCTGGTGAAGAAGGACGGGACCCTACGGATGTGTATTGATTATAGGGCCTTGAACAAAAAGACCATAAAAAACAAGTACCCTATACCCAGGATCGATGAGCTTCTAGATGAGTTACACGGGGTCGTGTACTTTTCCAAGATTGATCTCAGATCGGGATATCATCAAATTCGTGTCCGAGCAGAGGATGTTCATAAGACAACATTTAAATGCCATTTTGGTCACTATGAGTTCCTTGTTATGCCCTTCAGACTAACTAACGTGCCTGCTACGTTCTAGTCTTGTATGAATCATATATTTAATAAGCAGTTGCATAAGTTTGTTTTGGTATTCTTTGATGACATCCTGATATTTAGCAAATCTTGGGAGGAGCACCTTAGACATCTAGATGAGGTACTTGGCATCATGGAGGCTCAGCCATTGTTTGCTAAGGCGTCCAAATGTGAGTTTGGACTACAGGAGATTCTCCATTTGGGCCACGTGATTGGGGCTAATGGTGTTCAAGTGCACTAGGAGAAGATTTGTGCTATACTGGATTGGCCACCTCCAAGGAAAGTTTCTAATTTGCGAGGTTTCGTGGGATTATGCAATTACTACAAGAGATTTGTTAAGGGGTTTTCACAGTTGGCAGCACCTCTTACAGATCTTACCAAGAAGGGGGCATTTAGTTGGAGAGATGAGGCATAGGCAATATTTGATCGGCTCAAGGATGTTATGAGTTCTTGTCCTGTGTTGGCACTACCTAATTTTACGCAACCTTTTGTTTTGGAAAGTGATGCATTAGGAGAAGGTCTAGGAGCCGTATTGATCCAGAATAGTCATCCCATTGCTTATGAGAGCAAGAAACTATGGGGTGTTGAGAGGCTATATCCCACCTATGATAAGGAGATGTTGGCCATCATGCATGCGTTGGGCAAGTTTAGACAGTACTTAGTGG
This sequence comes from Sequoia sempervirens, assembly GCA_007258455.2. NCBI lineage: Eukaryota > Viridiplantae > Streptophyta > Pinopsida > Cupressales > Cupressaceae > Sequoia > Sequoia sempervirens. Next base: position 84,649 of record VDFB02355586.1, on the reverse strand, counting down.
GTGGAAAATGTGTGGTTAAGACAGACCACAACAGTTTGAGATACTTCTTAGAGCAGAAGGATCTTAATGAGCGGATACAGAAATGGTCAGTAAGATACAGGCCTACGATTTTGACATTGAGTATGTTAAGGGCAAGAAGAATGTTGTTGTTGATGCTCTTTCCAGGAGACCTACCCTTTGCTCTTTGAGCGAGATATCAGCAGATTGGAAGTCTCAACTTTTAGTTGAGTATTCCAAGTCTACATTTGCATGCGAGCTCATGGATGGACGGATTCAAGATGATAGCTATCAAGTTGTGGATGATGTGATCTATTATAAGGATAGGATATTCCTAGTACCTAAGTCCAAGCTCAAACAACAGATATTACGAGCCATACATGACACACCTACAGCAGGGCATCCAGGGTTCTTCAAAACCTACAGACAGGTTAGAGAGAGATTCTCATGGAAGGGTCTCAAGGATGATGTCATGCAGTATGTTAGAGAATGTTTGACTTGCCAGCAGAACAAGTCCGAACATACTTTCCTAGCAGGACTTTTGCAGCCATTGCCTATTCCGGAGCAGAGGTGGGAGAGTATATCTATGGATTTCATTACAGGTCTTCAGAAGGTTCAAGGATGAGATTACATATTTGTGGTTGTTCACAGGTTGACCAAATATGCACACTTCTATGCTATACCATCTGACTATTCAACTCTACAGGTGGCAAGTTCTTTCGAGAGGTGTTTCAATTGCATGGCCTTCCCAAGACCATAGTCAATGATCAGGACAACAGGTTTCTCAGTGCTTTTTGTCAGAAGCTTTTCCGATTAGCTGGTACTGAGCCGACACCGAGCACCAGTTATCACCCCCAAACAGATGGGCAGACGGAGATTGTCAATAAATGGGTTGAGGGTTATCTTCACAATTATGTTGTGGGGCAGCAGCGTGCTTGGATTAGGTGGTTGTGCTTAGGAGAATACTGTTATAATACCACCTATCATATGTCGATTGGCATGTCTCTATTCAGGGCATTGTATGGATATGTTGCATTATAAGTCGTGGACTTAACCTTTGATGTCAGTAGAGCTCCTCGGGCCAAGGAGTTATTGCAGGATACTCAGGACATCCTTAAGATACTTAAGGATAATATTCAGCAAGCACAAAATCAGCACAAAATGTATGCTGATAGACACCGTGTGGAGAGGACTTTTGAGGTAGATGACTTGGTTTTCTTGCGCCTTTAGCCTATAGACAGAGTACATTGAAGAGAAGTGGTGCAGAAAAACTCAAGCCAAGGTTTTATGGTACCTACAGGATTGTTAGGAGAGTTGGGAAGGTAGTATATGAGCTTAACTTACCAGTAGGTAGCAGAATCCATAATGTTTTCCATGTATCATGCCTCAAAAGGGCATTGGGACAGCATGTGGTTGCTTCTCCAAACCTTCCACCACTTGATGAGGAGGGGGTTTTGATATTAGATCCAGAGTCCATTGTTGATATGAGGGAACATAAGTTGCGAAACAAGGTAATCAGAGAATATCTCATCAAATGGAGAGACTTGCCATTGGAGGATGCTACGTGGGAAGGAGAACAGATACTTTAGCATCCTAATTTGCGATTGCTTGAGGACAAGCAATCCCGGTAAGGGAGGACTGTAATGTCCCCATTCTCGAAATGATATGTTGGAGATGAGAACTAGCTCATTCACCATTCACGTGAGCTAGCCATCCTGGTGAGGGAATGATATTTGGCCATGAGAATTATAATTTTGATGAGTTGCTTTTGGAGAATAAAAAGGGAATTATCTTTAATGGAAAATAAAATATAATGTTGATTATATTTTATTATTATTTTATGTTCCACTTGCAAAGTCAAAGCAATCTTATAAGAAATAAAGGAGGGGAGTTTTAAAGAAAATAAAATATTATTATCTTCCTTAAGTGGCCGACTCTTTTAAAAAGAATCAAATCTGATCCTTAGTTGTTCAGTCCAATTGAAATCAAATCTGATTTGCTACAAAATCTAATTCTCTCCTAAGTCAGTTTGGAACCTTGTTGAAGAAGGCATCGAATGTTTGATATTTAAGATCAAATCTGATCTTTCCCTATGGCGGTTTGGACTAGGGCGGTTTAGAGCCTTATGAAAGAAGGCATCGAAGGCTTTGAGGAGCATGAAGAATTGAACCTTTGGAAAACTTTGTGTTTGAGAGTTTTCTCTTGGCTGGAAGAGAATTTCAGTAATTCAAGGTGATGTTCCCTTGAAAATTTAGTGGTGTGGTGATGATCCCATTCCACCATGAGAGGTGAATTCGCATGGAGTTCATCATGGAGCTTAATTGGCATGTTTTAATGGAGTCGAGGCTTTTGAAAGCTAGGGTTTGAAGACTTGTCTTGTTGCAGGTCCAAGGAAGAATAAGGTTGCTGGTAATTAAGTTTCAGACTTGATACCAGTCATATTTCATCATTTTCCAAGCATAGGAGGCAAGCTGGGCTAAATCGTTACCTATCTAAGCTAGGTGATTTCATGATTTGGGCTATTTTTGCAATATTTGATGAGTTCCAGCATTTCTGGGTCATCTTCAGTCAAGTACAAGTGTATATCAGACTGATCCAGACCTATATTAGTCATTCAATCAAGGGTATAGACTTCTCATATCATTCCAAGGCATAATCGACTCAATATCCAGCCATATCGATCCAAATCAGAGGGGATCTTGCATTGTTTTGGATTAGGGTTTGTGGGCAGATTGCATATCAGCTGTTACAGAGTTATTATCAGTTATATCAGACCTCCAACAGTGCTGCTACAGTCTTATTTCAATCAAGGATTGAGGGTATTTCATCAAGACTTCCTAGGGTTTCATCCTTCAATCATTTGGCTAGGATTTGGTATACATTTTCGCCATTTTACACGTTGTATGTGATCTGATTTTTTTAAAATCAGACTATCTGATTGTAAGCTACAACCAATTCTCTATTTGTAATCAGATTGTTCATTCAGTACGAAGCCATCAGCATTTTCTGGGTATGTCATTCTCATGTTTTGATTGATACAATTTGATTATAACTTCATCATTTGGTATTTGTCTCATGTTATATTCGAACCCTTTCATCTACATGGCATAATAAACACATAGAACAAATATCTACATCAAAACATTAAGCCAGCAAGGAAAAAAAATGGTTGAGATAAGGTAGGCTTCTTACACACTAATGTCCTGGGGATGATTGAGGGACGTCATTTGACTATCTCACAAACATCAGGGCATCCATAGATGTCAAGGCATCCCAAGTTGTTAGGCACATGTCATGTCCCCATTTTTTTGGCGAGCATCAGAGTTCGTAAGATTAGCCTATCATGCGACCCTCGTAGGCTGATAGTTTGGAGAGAGGGTCATTTCGGAGCTTGGCTCAGCTTCGGGTTGGCAGTATTTGATCAATTGGCTTTCGTTCGGGCTCGTTCGGACACTTCTTGCAGAAGTTGCTATTTTTAGCAGTTGTTGGCAGTCAGCGTGGGACCCCTGCTATTTTTAGCAGTATGGACTTATTTCGTTCAGAATCACTTCCTTTGTCGACAGCATCAGACGGCTCGAGCATCGGGTTAATAATGAGCGAGATATTAATATTTAATTGAATTAATTAAATATTAATTAATTGGGATTATAATATAAAGTTGTGATATTTAATATTACGACTTAAGTGATTTTTATAAAGGGGGGCCGCCCAACATTAAAAGGGGCCATTTGACGATTACTTTTATAATTAAAAATTAATGCTGAGACTATTGAAAAATTAAAAGAATTAAAAGTTCGAAATTTTAATGATTTCCTATTATTAAGGAAATCGCACTTTTCAAGAAGATATATGCTTTGCATTGGGATTCGAGCCATGATGTGTGATTATTGATTTTGGAAAATTGGTCAAGCTTTGTCTGAGCACAGAACCTTAGGGTTTGAGTCTCGAAATTCATCGGGGAACGAGCCATCTCCATTGAAGCAGTTCAGAGGGTGTGAAATAAAACCTGATCTATTGCAGCTGAGAGATTTCTTCATCCAGGAGGAATCACAGAACTTTAGAGTTGTTTAATCTTCAGAGTTTATCAGTGTTCTCATCCAGAAGACATTTATTCATAAGGGCGCACATTTCTTAAGGTCTGGTGAGTCAGGAAGAAAGCCGTACTTTCATTAATTGCTGCTGCTGCAGCCGTACCATTATTACCAGCAGGCCGTACTTCTATCACTGAGCCATACTCTTGTCTTGAGGAAAACAATAAAACAATATTAGGGTTTTGATCAGAGATTTATCTAGAAAGAACTTAATCAACTGGGACGCCTATTTTCCTTTATCCAGATCAATCCAGTAGAGCCGTACAATTTGCATCTATTGCTGGTACAGATCCGTACTGTACCTTACTGCTGTGTAGAAAGGCCATACTTTAACAGAGGAAGGCAAGTTGGTGTTTTGGGTAAATCGCCCTGGGTTTCAGCTCCAGAAAGGGACGCCTTGGCAAGAGGAGGTTATATCTATGCGAATACAAGCTAGAAGAGTTATTGCTGAGGTCAGGCCGTACATTTCAATAAAAAAACCAGACAGCTGCAATACCAGGTTTTCCATGAAATTTATTGCTTTTTACTTTGCATGTAACTGGGTATTTATTGTAATCATTCCAGAAGAATAATGAATGGACTGGCATAAGTATTTGCTATAGAATCTGTAGTTTTCGGAGTTCATTTATTTTATTTAAATTTATTATCATTTCCATGCAAAATCGCCATATTGCATTTTATGCATCAAAACCCAAGAAACGTCAAAAACAATCAAAACTTCAAAAAAACACAGAAAAAACAATCAGAAGCAGAATCAGGGGGAAACTAGGGTTTCTACAGCACACCACATAATTTGAGAAAAAACGGAATGGAGGTGTGTGGGTCTCATCTTATCCTTGTCCCCCAGTCCCATGGACGTCCAAAATGTCACCTGGACCCCTAGGGACATGTTGGTTATTTTTTAAGAACCAAACTGATCTCCAGAAATACCTATGGGCTTTACCATTTCCAATAATCAGTACTTCGAAGGGATTGGCCAACGAACGAGTGGAAGCTGCAAAACTTCTACTCCTACACTTTGGGCTCTGTAAAACCCAGGAGGGTTATCCCACAATGTATGCTCAGGAACTTTACACAATTATAATCAAATACATTGTCAATAACAGATACTTCTCATAAAATTGCTCAAGGTCCTAATACATTAAATAAGTTGGCAGCTTATTTATCAATGTTTTATACTTAGAGCATGAGAAGGTAGAACATCCATACAAAACAACTACAATGGTATCCATATAGGAGTTTGTAAATTAAAAGTGATTAGCTAACGAATCAACACAAGAACTGAACCATAAGTACTTTGCATGCACCAATGCCTTTATCCTAAGCACGGATTCAATATCAACCTATATAACCAAATAACAATTCAACAATAGCAACGTACAGTCTCAAGAGATACTGCATTACAGCATTCCCCTATTGCATTCATAACTAATACTACTTATTAGTATCCTCGCACCTGATTTTTATGAGTTAACAATCTCATCCAAGCATTTACATTAATTCATTGAATCAATAAGCAGGAATGAAATCAAACATCCATTGATGAACAATAGAGACAAATAAAAGGAATCCTGGATTACTTTCATTCATAACTCATAAAACGAGCACAAGGAGAGACAATAGCCATGAAATTGGTATTTCTCTGTATATATTTTGCTATACTGTTATCCAAATTACATACATAACAATGAACTCTAAAACTTAAGACCAAAAACTCTAAAACATGCTTAGTATTTTTCTCACAATTCACAGTGTTAATTGCAAAACAACGAACCCTTACTTTCTGGCCCTGAATTCCTTCTTATAGAAACGAAGGAGCAAAACAAGCCTCAGGCCAGAAAGTACACATGTCAAAATCCTATTGGACAGCTTGAAATAAAGATTCCCTCATTCAGTTACAATGCATTCCCAAGAGGTGGGAGACATGTGAGAAAATGAAAGTAGTCTTTATTCGTTGTTGGAGATCTGGTCCAATTTTCAAAATGGGTACAACCGAACAGTTACCTCAAAACTTGTTCCCACGCACACAAAGTGAAAGGAAGAAAAAACATGAAAAAAATAGAAAAGGATAAGACAAGAAAAAAAACCATGTCTATAGCCTTGTCATCAATTCAACTTTGAAGAAGATGCACTATATTTCTCCATACTTTACCAAAAGCCTAATCTGTACTAAATCCAGGCTATGTAGTGCATTCCCATCTATCCGTTAGTCATCATGGTGGCAGACTTAAAATTTTCAAATCACTATCCCGCCACTCTTAATGCTAAACCTCCCACTCCCTCCAAGTACCTACCTTTCCATGCTAGAAATTCTTCTTCAGTAAGCTAGTCAAAGTTCATTACTTCATCAGCCCTCTGTCTATAAGGTGCATACTTGGTGACAATCTGGTTAGCTTCCTTATCAAATTCCAGTAAGATAGTCTCAGCATGAACTAACATATCCATATTTACTTTTAATGTCTCCATATCAAATTTCTGACAAATTTTCATAGCTTGATCTGAAATAACCTTATTTGCTTCATTTCTCCACTCCTGTCGAGTCTTAATACTACCATCATTCCTTAAAATGGATGGAAGAAGGCCATGATGAGATTCATGGGAGGATTTTACCAACTCCTTTATTTTGTTCTCCAATGTCTCAATATTTCCTCTGTATCCCTCAATCTTATTTACAAGAACCACAGTAGGCTTAAACTTTTCAGGTGAATTGGGATCCTGCTTAACCCCAATTCCTATCAATATCAATTCCTGCTTCCTAGGGATCCAGAGTTCCATGAGTGGAATAGCTCTTTCTTTGTCAATGTCAAACATTTTGATGGCATCAACCAATGATGAATAACTGTAGTGAATAGTATTCAATTTGTTATTCACTCTTTTGTTCAGATGTTCTAGCACTGTTGTGACAATCCTCATATTGCTCTTAAAAGCATCTTCATCATGACTGTTACATTTTTCTTTGTATTCATTTAATTGCCTAAGCAATTCTTCCCTATTGATATCCCCTTCCACCTGTGGCCCTTCTGATGTACTGGGTTCTACTATTGAAATAGGCACACTTCCCATATTATATGGCACAATTGCCCATGAAGAACTTGCATCAGCATAAACTCTGGGGATACATCCTCTTGTACAGTGGTGGGAGAGTCAACATCATTCTGCTTGGGCTTTCCAGGTTGTAACCTTTGCAACACATCCTCCAATAATGCTACCTTTGTCTGTAATTGCATATTTTCCCTTTCAATATCTCCATACTTAACTAACAAGTTATTCAATTCTGTTCTGAGCTTATTCTTTTCAGCAGTCACAAACTCCACAGTGGCCCTTGTGAACTCTGCAACATGAACTAACATATTTGCAACTTCTAAGGCCGATGTTTCTGACACTCTTTTTATTATTAGGCATCCACTGTAGTTAGGTGCGAGCTCAGCAATGTCCGGCTTTCTTGTGCTTGGGGCTAAAGACCATATAGGCAAGGCTTCCCATTCCTCACTGAAAGCAGACCCCTGTAGTGCAAGTGCAGCTTCTTCTTATGTATCATAGAGAGATTTGTCACATTTCTTGATTGCATCGAAAGCTATGGCTAAAGCTAGATCCCATTCTGGTAGCAACAAGATGCCACTAGTTCTCACCAATTCCTGACCCTCCTTTGCAGTCATATTTTGGAATCTGGCTCTCATTTCATTTAACACCTTTTTCTAAATGATAGCATCAAGCAGTTCTAGATGAAGGCTCCTTTCTATAGCCAGATTATTTACATGCTCATCTCTTTTAGCCTTGTATGCAAATTCCATAAAAGCTTGAGTCTTTACAAATGAGTCATCATCCAAGAATTTGGCACATGCCTCAACTCGCATATCATCACTTCCATTGAACCCTCTAAGGTCAACCTTACTCAATCTTGTTCCCAATTGATTTGTTGCCCTTACTACAGATGCAATGGGCACTCCTTGCATTTCCTATTCTGATACCCAAACATCATCATCGGAGTCATCATCATAGTCCACTAAATTAGTGGCCTCAATCTTTTTTCTTTTCAATGGTGGCTCCCTGGGTGGTATTTCACTAGGTGGTGGGGAATCAATACTCACAATTTCAAGCCCTACCGGCCCTGGCGGAGATGGGGGTGGTATTTGTGGCACAGGAGGAGGCTTGTGCTCCTCTTGCTGAGTGGGAACGCAGGCTTCATCAGATTTCTTCACCTTACTCTTTCTCCTTACAAAGAACTTTATTTTTGGTTCCTTAGGGGCTTGTGATGTAGACTCTTCTCCTATAGCAGGGATTTCTCCTCCACTCTGTTCTTCTGTAATTGGAGCCTTCCCTTTATCTTTACTAATTACCCCTTTAGTTTCAAGGTGGCCTACTATTGAATCAAAATTCCTTGTTACATGCTCCACCTTTTGTATTATATCCTCAGCCTCTGGGAGGACCTTGAAATCAGGTTCTTCCTACTTTATTTTCCTTTGTATCTTATTGAATGCAATCCACCTTGCTAACCTCCTTTCCTATTCCAAAGTGTCTGATATATTTCTTATTACATCTCCTGGATACTGGAAAATGTGGACATATTTGTAGCTCTTGTTTCTCTCATTCAACCAAGCCATAAAACCTTCAGGATCATATCTGACCCTCTCAACTGTCCTTTGCATGTGGTATGTTTTGAGTATTTCAAGGATGTTATTCCAACCTCCTTTGGTCATTACAAAATCAGAAAAACAAGTATATGAAGGAAAGAAAGTTCCTTTTCCCTTATTCAACAATGCTCATTTTCAACATTTCCTAGTTGCCACATAACCTCAAGGAAACCAATTATTTTTGGCACAAACCTCAGCAGCAAGTGAAGTGCTACTTTGGAACCATATACTCTTAAGATAGTGTAATCAGGGTGTGAGATAACATCTCCCCAATTATGATCAACTCCTATCTCAGGCCTTCTCTCCTTGGGTCTTAAGAAATCATGCAGAGCAATGGGAATTCTAGGTAACTTCACAATCAAAGCTCTCTTTAGTTCAAAAGCAAACAAATTCTGGAATGTGACATAATCATATGTCCTATCATCTCTATCCAAGACTATGGTCCAACATTGCACGAGCAAATCCAACTCACCCCTTTTTCTTTCCAAGTCAATATTGTGTCCAAAGTAAATTGCACCCTTGTACAAAAACATATGCATTAGCAATGAGTACCAGCTAAATCTTACCCCAAATTCACCTTTCTTTAATCTTACCAGCCCCTCATGCATTCTTTCAGAAAGAAAACCTGCATAATCATATAATGCACAATATTGGGGAAGCTGGATATGGGCAGCCATATACATCCAAGCCATTGGCATTCCAGAGACAGGATCATAACCAATTATCTGGCAAATGGACTAGAAGGTCTTTTTGAAATAGGGAACAAAATAGTTAACAGGGAAAGGCTCCTTATCATGTGATCCTATTACAATCTTCTAACCTGCAATTTCTACTAGAAATCTCGGCAAGATGTGGACTTTGAATGAAATCTTTGTCTTATCATACTCTTGCCTAAGAGCATCTTCATTTATCTTATACATTTCATCACTACATTCAGTAAGCTTAAAAACAAGACCCAATTCCTCTTTAGTGATCTTAACCATTTCTTTCCCATCATATGTTCTGATAGTCCTTGTGACTAGGTCATAATTTGCAGCTATCGCCCTAAGCAAGTCGACATCCATATAGACATTTGGCACAATTAGCTTTCCCAGTTCATAGTTCCAAGGGTTTCCTACTGGGATACCCATATTTATGTTCCTGAACCAACTATAAAACAATTCCCATCCAGTATAAGGCAATTTAGCATCCCTGATAGAACATCTTCTGTCAAACAGACCCTCTGCTATTTGAGGACCTCTAGGAATCAATTGGCCTTTAGGTTTGTCACTAGTTGAGGGTGGTAATTGATCCATAAGGTCTTTATTCAGAGGTCTTTTGGGAGTGGAAGCTTCCCCTTTAGAAAAAGGTATTTTTACTTTAGGAGCCATAATGTAGAAAATACTACAAGGCAGGGTTTTTCGGTTTAACTGAACAAGACCTATGGCTTTTGTGAGGGTTTGGCACAAATTATGCAAATGCAAAATTAACAAAGTCTTCTTTATGAACGTCAAACCTTAAAAAGCCAAACCAAGAAAACCCTAAAAGACTAAAGCTTGAGAAACCACAACTTATCAATAATGCTAGAAGGAAAGCAACAATTGACTTACTAGTTTTCTCACAGGTTGACAACCCTGGTTCCGATGTCAGAACATGTTGAGAAACCACAGCATGAGCTCCTTGAGTGTATTGAGTATACTTTTAATGTTGAATTATGCTTTTAAGATAAACATTAATAATTATGCAATTCCTTACTTCGATAGCTCAATGTCCTTTCAGTTATTAAGGCTCACTCGCATGAACCAAAACAGCTTGCTTGCCTTCAACTCAATTTTGAATACCAGTCGTTGATCTTTTTGGAGAATTAATTGATTCACAATCCAAATTTGACCAGCTTATTACGAAATATCCAACTATGCACAACCACAACACTTATCAAATGACAGGAGACCACATTGAAACACTTGCTTGTAATACGCGGGCTCCACCATCTCTTTGTCTTTATAGACATGACCCAAGTGTCCTTTTCCCCTTGCCCCCGTGAGCCATAACTTGTGAGCAACTTTCATCAGTGGGGAGACAGGGAGACGCTGAGATTAGATCTCTTGGCCTCGTCATACATACCCCTTAGCTAGCAGCAACTTTATCCTTCATACAGCATCTACGGCTCAAATTAAAAGATCTTTTAAGCACGTGCAATACATGCATATTAGTAACGCACATTTTAATTCCCATGCCCCGTATTGAGATTTTAATTAAATATTTGCCCACATGTCTATGCTTCCACATTCTCAGGATTATTCCACACGGCAAACACCCACTTCCCCATTAGGAATTTGGCAAGAAGATGGGGCCCACAAGGGATGGCAGGGAGCGGTCAAGATTAATCCACGTCAGCCGCTATCGACCATTGATTTAGTTGAAATTCAGCAATACTAACCCTCGGGCCCATCATCAACGAAGACAAGTGGCAATCGCCCGCTAGCCTGTGTGATTATTTTAATAATCAAGAAAAGCAAACGGGCATGTGGGGAACGGTCTAGATGCGGCCACCTCATTTATCTCCCACCATTGATCTTCTATAATGACCAACCGCACGCTTTATCAACAATGTCTGGCCCATCAATCATTCAGAACACATGGCCTTCACCCGTGAGCCCGAATGAATAAAAGAATGGGAGACAAAATGGAACGGGCATGCGGGCTACAGTCCGGATTTTCTGCTACAGTCCAGATTTTCTGCATTGATCGAATGGCATTCAGGGGTTCATATATCTGCACATGTCAAAAATTGTTAATCCTAAAAGGGACCCGACTAGGTCAACAAAGCCATACCCACGACATAAAAGACTTAATACTTTTCAGTGGGAAATATTCAGCCCGACTTAGGAAATTTCAAAAATAATGATCCATCAGGATCAATCGGTAAAACAGGAGCAAAGGGCCGATCACTTAATGGGTTTCGATGTCAAGAGTTGTGACTTATAGGATTGATGACCGACACAAGGAGTCAATCGAAAATTAAAACCTAGGCGAGGATATAGACTCAAAGGGTTTTTCAAATGAGACTTAGGTAAACCTAAAACCCCCTATACAGTAGCAGGAGACAAAACCCACAATTCATTGAACTCATTAAGATTTTGGAAATGGAACACAGAAAATTTTGAGGGGTTCCATCAGGACAGATCCCCATGGAACACTGGTTAAAACTGTAATATTACATAAAATTAAACATGTCATCAGATGTCACTTTGCATTGACCAGATAGTGTGCATGCCAGGTGGTCTACCACTCAGCTACCAACCCTTTTGTAACACAGACTCGATAAAAACTTAGAAGGACAAGATTTTGACTAGGACTAGGAACTCTACAGAAAACTCACAAATTAAAAAAAAAATCATAACAAAAATTAAATAGCATGCAAAATGTTGTTCCCTCCATCATTGGGGTAAATCAGGAAAAAGCTTCATTGCAAGCATATTCACTGGATTCCTCCTGACTCATGGAATACAAAGCTCAATTTCAATAGTGCAGCCAAAGGTACTCCTTGCCCGATGGGTGCAGGAATAATCTTTTGCATGCTGGATGGCCATTTTCTTAAGGGCGATTCTTTCTTTCTCAAAAGTAAAACTCACAATAAAGCAGAAGCATTCGCAGTTTTGTCTAAGCTGCAGTTGACATTTGCTTCTGGGTTCAAGCATTTCAAAGTGGAAGGGGAATCCCTTCTCATCATCAACAGCCTAAAACATGATCCATTACAAGATTGGAGATTAAAAAGCATTATTGAAGAAATCTGGATTCTTCAAGCTAGGTTTGAGTTCATAGAGTTCAGGCATTGCTTTAGAGAAGGCAAAAAGGTGGTGGCCACAATGGCAAATGATGGCACAGATTTGCTACCTTTCTCATCTAAGGTTAGTATATGCCCAATGGATTGGAACCTGCATGTGCTACGAGAGATTTAAGCTCCATCCACTAAGGAGCAAATACAACCCAGCTTTCAGACTCCTCATGATTATTTTCTATCATTCTTTTGAAAGAAGGGATTATGTTGTTTTGATGCTGGTAATTTTCACACACAGTGATGTGTGTGGATCAGCATGTAACTACCTTAGCACATGAGCCGAATTTATCTCTTCTCCTCCACATTGTTATTCTCACACTGTATTTTCGATTCCATTTGTTTCTTTGTTTCTTTGTGGCAAGTGTTTGGGACTTTGGGGAGAGTTTCCATGGTACCAAAGGGCTCCATTCTCTATGCTCCCCGGGCTAGGGCAATTTCAAACAGGAAATTAAGGAATACTTTAAATATTCCTAACTTTTGTACCTTTTACATTGTTAAGTTGATTTTTGAACTGGATGGTTTGGAGAACTCGGGGATTCTGCAAACCCGTGCATCTAATTCTGATGATTTTGTACCTAAGTTATCATCTAGGGATCCTAATTTAGCCATCAGGAAATGGATTTGGGGAATATCCCCTTCAATGATTTGTTTATTGTGGAGGATGTTCAGGAGTTGCCTTCACAGGCTTCTTTGTCGTCCTCTGAGACAGTGTAAGTGAAGATTTGTATGAGTCCCTTGCTCTGTGGCAAAATAACTCACTCTGTTTTGCCATAATCTCACATCATGTCTTGAAAACATGAAAGCTATCATTCAAGAAGGGAACCTGGAAACATGCAGGGCTTGCCACTTGTCATATTTGGCAAAAGGTGGTATGTTCCAGCTCATTCGGAAGGATATTTTAGAGCCAGATGTTTTTGTTTCCTCTAAGGAAGATAATCTCATGGCCTCTTAGTATGCTCGTATTGGTTTTAACTTCATGGCTTTTTATACTCTGTTTGGGATATATGTATGTGTCTTTGGTAGCTTTTTTTGGATGTATATGGATTTAGTCGGCCTTATGTATATAGTTTTATCTTTTGGGAGAGGGCTCCCATTGAACCCTCACTTAATCTGTCAAAAGAACATGCAAAATACTATTAAAAAGCATAATAAATAAATTTAGAGAATGCACAGCTAGGAAAATTGTTCAAACATCATTCAGATCAACAACATGGGGGGGAAAAATGTAAATGGAAAAAAAAATTCTGTTAGCTTGCTAGTTTCTGGTGAGCACTTGCCTGCCAAGTTTCTGCAGAGTAACCCACCGAGCAGATATGTCTTGTGAGTACTTGCCCAATTTTAACATTATCTGCTTATCAACTCCTTATCAATTTGCAATGTGCCTCATTCTCTTCCAACATAAGACTGGATCTTTTATTTTGGCTTAAACAAGAATTCTACCCTAAATTTATTGCTCTGTACCTAAATTTTAGGGTTACACAATCATTTGCAGTAAATTGAGCATAATCCTTCAATGTTTCACAGATCCAGCATAATTCAAACGTATATTAAACTTTAAAATTAGCTGAATGAAGAGTCGAGACAGAACAACGTATTGTGCTGTCTGTTATTCTAAATTGCAGAGTGTGATCTAAATTAACTAAACTTTACAACAATATTTAACATTAAATGCACGAGATTAAATCTGAAATCAAATGACATTTAGCACGACATTTAATCTGGAACCAAATGACATTTTGCATGGAACATATAGGACTCAAGCTAGGAACCTCATATGCATGCCGAGGTGCTCTACCACTCAGCCGTCGACACGTTGGTGGTCATCGGCTCCTTTCAGTTGACTGTGTAGCTTATTCTCTTCTAACATCAAATTAAGCCCTGAATTTTAGTTTTACACGGCATTCTACCCTAAATTCTAAACATATGCCTGAATTTTAGAGTTGCACAATCGTAATGGTGCAGAATTTTTCAATTCTACACAGATCCAGCATAATTCAAATGCAAATCGAAGCTATAAATTAGTGAGAACAGACACAACGATTTCCGCCAACTCTCTAATTATAAATTACAGCTCAGGCAATCTTGAAAACTTGAATAGAGATTTTAATTGCTTAAAGACTTCCAGTGCAGGTAAATTGAAGCCACGGTATAACACAAAATTAAATCTGTCATTCTGCATTGGATTTAAGCTCAATCGCATTGTGCCCTAAATTCATTGCCCGGTACCTTAAGTTTTAGGATTGAAGGAAATTGAGCTGAATCCTTCGAAATATTCACAGATCCAACATAATTTAAAGGTAAATGAAAGGAAAGGAAAGAGAAATAAATAAAAAAAGACAACCTGAGGCGTGGGAGGGATCCTTGGGCTCCTTGGCAGGGGCTAGTGATGTCTGCTCTTTAACCAAATAAACGAAAGCAAACCCTCCTTCACCAATTTGCCTCACGATTTTGAAGCGCCTTTCGTTAATCCAGACATCGCCTCCGCCATTGACGACGTCGTAGAGAGCATTCAGCCCTGAAAATGTGCATCCCATGACTCTCTTCAATTCAATTCAAAATTCAAGCACTGTAGCAGATCGAATTATGATTATCATGTCTTCCTGCAGTTGCTCAGTCAATCGTCCTATAAAATAACTGAATTTTCTCCCTGCGTAAATGCTAGTGCCAATTTATTCAGAGCTATTTTTTATTTTTTATTTTATTAACGTGCACCCAATTTAACCATACACCAAATAGTACCCGTTCAGCAATGATTAACGCCATCTCCACGCTTGTTTTAACGCCATTCAGTTGAGTGATCTTTTTGCTCTTCCGGGTCAAAAAGGTTTAATATCTTCAGGTTATCACATTCCACAGTGGTCAAATGGGTGGTCCACTCTCTACCCTACTGTTCAAGATGAGGGTTTAGCGAGTGTTTGGGACTCTTGGCTTACGAGATCGCATTTATCAAGCATATTGAATCATGTAAATACAGAAGAAAAGTTGATCTTGGTAAATGCAAAGCAATATAATGGGATTCTAAGACGCAGACAAGCTCAGAGACGTAAACTGAAACAAAATCAAAAGAAAAAATTCACTTGGATTTTACCAAAGGTTCATAACAGTAAGGCAGGTATATATAATGAAACATTTCAGAAAGAAGAGAAAACTAATCAAACTGAGTATGAAGGAAAGGGAAAGCTAATAGGAGACATAGAGAGCCTTGGGTCAGGCATGAGTAAGATGGAGGAAGTCATGAACAAAAAGGAAGAGACCATTGCAAGCAAGGTCACTGAAAAAGTATCCACTGAACTTTATAGCCCTACGTCTTCACCACTTCTATGGTCCTCAGAGTTATATGTGGAAGAGCTCATGAGAATGAAAAATAGACTTGATGTTTTAGAAACAAAGGAGAGGTTGGAGGACAGCAGATTTAAAATAGTTACAGAGTCCAAATGCAAGCTGGAAAGGGACAATAAAATACTGCAGGAGCAAATTTTAAATCTACAAGCTAACATGGAGAAGGGACAACAAGAACTGATCACTCTAAGGCAGGAGTTAGATCAACTCAAAACAACTGAAAACAAGAAGCCAGACGTGGAAGGAGGTGAAAACAAAATGGAATTAGAGTTGATTCAATCAGCACTAGTAGACCTGGAGAAAAAAGAGAATCAGTTAAGAGACCAAATAGAAGAGGCCAAATCATGGTCACATGTGGTAAGTGGCTCAGCAAGTGAGCAGCAAGTAATCATTGAGAAACAAGTCAAGAGGCAACTAAGGGAAGAAAAAGATAAACAAAGCAAGGCTACAAACATTATTATTAAAGGTTTGAAAGATTTTGGTGAAAGGGAAAGAACAGACATCCTAGCAAGGAACTTCCTTAAAGACGAGCTGAAATGGACAGGTTATATTCAGCAAGCAAATAGAATTGGAAAAAAGATAGATGGTGGAAGGGATAGGCATGTAAGAGTCACCTTGAGAAGCTTAGAGGATAAGAACAGAATTCTAAAAAACAAAGGGTTACTTAGAGGCACACATATTTACCTAGACGAAGATTTGACTTTCGAGCAGCAGGAAGCACAAAGGAAAGAATGGGAGAAAGTGAAAACAACAAGAAATGAAGGAAAGTGGGCATGGTTGAAGAATGGGAAAGCCCAAATTGGTGATCGTTTTTCAAACAAGAAATAGGAATTGGGGGCCCCATAGGAATACTTACGTGTTGTAAGTTGGAATTGTAGAGGATATCCATGGAGAAGAGGACCTGGATTGGGGCCCATAGCAAAGGGTAAAGATATTATCATTCTTACTGAAACACATGAGCATGAAGGCTGCAAAGTCCCAGATTTTGAAGGGTATAAGAAAGTCTCAGTTTGGAACAAAGGGAATGAGTCAGGCAAAGGTTATGGTGGAGTTACAGTGCTAATAGGTGAGAAATGGCAGGGAATTGTTGAATTCGAAAAAGAAGACGCAAATAAACAGTACATATGGCTGCAAATAACAGAAAATGGGGTGACTTTCAGATTGGCTGCTTGTTACTTTGCTCCAAAAAATTCTAAGTTCTATAAGAAGAGAAATTTAGACAACGAAGACCCGTATGCCTCACTAAAAAGAGACATATCTATTTTCAGCGCACTTGGAGATGTTGTCTTAATGGGTGACTTTAATGCAAGGACAGCTAATAATCAGTCTCTTCAGCTGAGCAGGGATGAAAAAGGGGAGAACAATCCTTTATGGTTAGAGGAAGGTGGAGATCAATATTGGGAAAGAACATCCCAAGATGACAATGGGGATGTGACCCCGTTTGGGACTGAATTACTTGGGCTTTGTAGTCTGTTTGGCATGGTTATTTGTAATGGGATGAGAGATTGGCCAAAGTCGGGGGGTATCACTTGCAAAACGTATAATGGTCAAAGTGTGGTGGACTATGTGATTTGCTCTCAAGGTTTTGTCTCTAGATTGCTAGAGTTTGATATTGAGGACTGCCCTATTGGGATGAAATCTGACCACTTACCTCTTCTGGTTAAACTCCGCATGTCCCCAATCAGCCAACACATTAAACAGGTTCAGCACATGCAAAATAAAACCCTCCCCAAGGGTAAAATCCTCTTGAATAAAGAAAATAGAGAAAGATTTAACGCTGTTCTTAAACAGCATTTCCATGATTTAAAAAACAACGGAGAGGTCAAAGCAACAAAGGATGGGGACATCCACATTCACAGCAATTCGCTGATCCCAATAATTCACAAGGCTTTAAATGCATGCAAAAGGTCCCACCCCAAGATGAGGGCTACAAACACTTTCCCGGCAAATCCTTGGTATGATGAAGAATGTAAGGCAGCCAAGAGATCACTAAAAAAGAAAGGAATGGACAAAGAGTACAAGAAAAAATATGAAAAATTGGTGCAGTCAAAAAAATATGATTATGTAAATGAAAGAAGGAAGGAGCTAATCTCGCTTGGAAAACAGAACCCTAAAGGTTTTTGGAGAGAATTGCAGCAAAAGAAAAAGAGGACTGAAAACAGTATTACAGATGGCCAATGGCTAGAGTATGCTAGGCTTCTTTACGAGCGGGTTCATGAGAAAGACCATCCACCTGTTATTAACACATCAATGGAACTATTCACTGTGGATGATATCAAACAAGGAATAAAGAATTTAGCAAGTGGTAAAGCACAAGACATAGATGGGTTGCAGGCTGAATTCTTAAAATGGGGGATCGAGACTCTTGCTCCTTACATAAAAAGAATTTTCAATAATGTCAATCAAGAGGGATTTCCTATGGAGTGGACCACTAGTGTGGTCATTCCTCTATTCAAAAGTGGTGATATCAACAATCCATCTAACTACCGTACGATTATGGTCAATCCTATCTTTGGCAAGCTCTTTGGGAGCATGATTGAGCGTAGGATCAGCAGTTGGGCAGAAAATGAGGGCAAAAGAGCAAAGGGACAGGCAGGCTTTAGGTCAAGACACTCTACCATTGATCACTGCATCACCCTTAGGCATTTGGTTGAGAAAGTTTGGAACACTCAGGGCGAGGAAGCTTATTGCTGTTTTGTTGATTTCAAGAAAGCTTTTGACACGGTACCTAGAGACAAACTATGGAATAGAATGGAGGAATTAGGCATCCCAAATGTGTATAGAGCAGCTGTTCACAGATTGTATGAGAATGTTAGAGCTAAAATCAGAACAAGGGATGGTATGTCAGAATGTTTTGGTAGCGACATTGGAGTTAAACAGGGTTGTCCTCTATCTCCCACGCTTTTTGGGTTATACATTGATAAGTTGGAAGCTTGGTTAAGCAAGACGGATGGGGATGGTATTCAATTGGCAGGTTATGTGGTGAAGCTACTCTTATATGCTGATGATCTTATCCTAATTTCAAAAACAGCACATGGGTTAAGAGAACATCTGAAAGGTCTAGAACTCTTTTGTCATGAGGTTGGGATGCAAGTGAATATCACCAAGACCAAAATCATGATTTTCTCATTGAATAGAAAAGATAACCAGAATACCTTTCTTTTTGAAGGCAGCCCGCTTGAAATAGTAAAAGAATACAAGTACCTTGGGATTGACTTTCATTATAAGCTCAGTTGGGAGACTTGTCGGACAAAAAGGATACAGGGAGGTTGGAAAGCTTCTTACCTTCTACAAAATAGGTGTAGAAAAGCCGAGCTTTGGGATTGGAAAACCAAGAAAACCCTTTTTGGTTTGCTTGTTGCTCCGGTTGTACTTTATGGGTGTGAGGTATGGGGAAATAGTATGTCAAAATGCAGTTGGAGACAACTAGAAAGAATTCAAAAACATCTAATAACAAGCAGTCTCAAAGTCAAAACCACTGTCCCCTATGAAATTCTTTTAGCTGAAACAGGGTCTTTTCCATTGGAAGCATCGGCTTTAATCCGGTTGATAAGCTATTTAAAGAAGGTTGAAAACATGGATAACCACCGTTGGCCCAAAACAGCTATGAAGGAGACGCTAGAACGTAGGAAGAAAACTTGGATGAAACAAAACCACAAGTGGATGAACAAGTGGGACATCAATTTGCATGAGTGTCCTAGCACCAATAGTGAAATAAAAAGCTATGTGACTGAAAAATTCAGAACTGCCATGTGGACAAACCAGATTGGGCGAAAAAAAGCATACTACATCAAAGAGTTTAACCCGACAAAGGATCATGGTGAAAAAACTTATTTAGGTGCAGATATTAAAGGGAAAGCGAGGTTGTTAGTGGCACAATTGAGGACGGGATCACATCACCTTAGGTGTGAGACCGGTAGGTGGAAGATACCCAAGAAAACTTGGGAAGAAAGAACTTGTATTTTCTGCAATAAAGGGGTTGTGGAAACAGAATGGCACTTCATCATGGAATGCATTGCTTACGAGGATATCTGCACTCAGCATGAAAATAGTTTGAAAGTGGACAATATGCACCAACTATTTGAGGAAGATAAGATTAATCAGACGGCTAGCCTTCTAGTCAAACTTAACAGCAGGAGATCTGACTTGGAAAAGAGTATGAAGACAAATTAGGCCTGTTTGTCTCGGTCCCATAGACTGTTTGGTCTCGCGGACGTCATTAAAATCTTTCATTCATTCATTCTTGTACTTTGTTGACCTGGATAGAGGGCAAGGGTCAGTAGTCCCTCGTGGGATGCCTAGTCATCATATATTGCTGGTACAGATCCGCGGGTGAATACCCAGTATTGGGAATTTGGGAGGTTGCATTTTTATATGATAAACAATTGTGTACTCGTTGGGGTTGCGCTTTTATACGTTATGATCTGCAGCTTTGATCTACGTTTACGTTCTCTCTATAAATTTTGTAAAGGTGTCTTTTTGCACAAAGGTTAAGATTTTTTCAAATATCGAAGGGATAAAAAATTCTATATTTTGTTTTTGTTTTGGATGTATAATTTTTAATATGTAATTTGGTTTTTATAAATTTTGCAAAGGTATCTTTTTGCACGAAGGTTAAGCCTTTTTTCCAAATATCGAAGGGACAAAAAAGTTTATATTTTTATTTTCTATTTCTTTTGTTTTGAGATTATATTTTGGATGTATAATTTTTAATATAATGTTTTGGTATATTTATAGATTTGAGATTTAATTTATTATTTTGTGGTGTCATATTATTTTATTCAATTATTTTGATCTAGTTTTTATTTAAATTCGTACATTTGAATACTAACATTTTTTAGATTGAATTGTTACATATTTATGTG
This sequence comes from Sequoia sempervirens, assembly GCA_007258455.2. Taxonomy (NCBI): domain Eukaryota; kingdom Viridiplantae; phylum Streptophyta; class Pinopsida; order Cupressales; family Cupressaceae; genus Sequoia; species Sequoia sempervirens. Next base: position 63,906 of record VDFB02355586.1, on the reverse strand, counting down.
GATGTTAAAATTTTGAAGTTTGTGTATTTATAAGACATCATTTTAGAATATTTGCATGGTATCATATCATTTAATAATCATTTGTAAGAGCATGCAACCTCTTCTTCTTTTGTAAGTACATTAATCATTAGTGTTACTCAATATCTCTTTATAAGGAATCAAATGAAAGTTATTGTCAAGGCACACTCAAAGTATACTCTCTAGTTCAATGGGTAATGTACTTATTAAGAGTTTTGAAAGGAAATGGTCTTAGGTATAGTTCTAAATCCTTGATGATATATGTTAGGGAAGTCATCTATAATGTTGTCATAAGAGTCCTTCCAAGAGAACAACCATGACATTGAAAAGATATTATCATAAAATTGAAAAAAAAAGTATTCATAAATATACCATAATATCATGAGATTTTCCATAAAATCACATCATAAATATTTTCTAGCATGGAGGACATTATTCAATCAAAAAGAGGACTATTGTAAAGCTATATTAGCATTGTCATAATATTCCTACCTCTAATAGTCTCGCATTGTTCATGAAAATATATGTCATTACATGTTGTGTCATGGTAAAATTCTTAAATAGGAAGGTATTATGGTCAAAATATGAAAGTAAAATGTAAAAAGAGAAAATGACTTTCATATCAACATTATGAAGACTACCAACATAGTAAAATCTTATCATGGTTTTTGTGTGCTTGGATTATCTTGTATCATGCCATATGTTAGGAAATATAGGGTGAGGAATAAATGATAATATTATTTACATCATTGCATGATTGATTAAATAAAACGATTGTGGAAAATTGTAGATCTTAAACTAGTGATGAGTTTGGTATACACAGATTTGAATTTATTCATATTGTGAATATGGAAGATGAAGCATTGATTAAGTAAATAATGTCACCATCAATCTAATAAGTTTATAGTTATATTGGGATGTGGTTTTATTTAAGTAAATATTTTAATTGATTAATGAGTATGAGTTTGTGTATAGATTAGTTCAGTTGATAGTAAAATTTCATAATTGTTGTCAAAATATATTAATTTTACTAGAATAGATATGATATGTATAATTGCTTTGTTGATCATGTATACATTTTTTTCATGGCTAATTGAATTATTTTTAGTTAGTTGTGATAAGGATTAGATTATTGTGAATAAATTTATGGAACCATTTGAATTTAAGATGCATTATTAAAACCAAGTTTCTTAGGAACTAGGTATTAGATACCCAATAAACAAAACCAATAACCATTTGAATAAAGAAAATCAAATGTATGCTCTAGGTAAACATGAAAACCTCTATGCTAAAAAATTAACATCAAACACCTCCTTAGAGTGTTTGAAAATTAGTTTTTAATTAGGTTTTCATCCTTGTATCACTTGAGTGGCTGACAATGATGAAGAAATTTCTAGGGAGATTGGACCCTAGAAAAGGTCGTGTACCCACTCACACAATTATATGAAGAATAGTTTAGAAACAAGAACTACGTATACAATACACCTTGATCCCATTTGGAAATGGGTATGTAGGCAATCTAGTGAATGAAGGAGGTTTCCAGTATGTAGGTTTTTAGGTGTGAGGCTAGGGATTTTCTAAACATTGGATTTCTAACTTACTCAAAAGAACAAATAAAACATTCTCTCAACTTAACACATAAATGAATTGCTTAATTAAAATAAAAGGAAAACCTCTAAAGAAAATTTGGGATAAATAACATCCATTGTGTTAGAAGAAACCCCGATTGGATTTGTTTGACTCTTCAAGGCTTTAGGTAAAATTTTGAGGTGGGACTCAAGTCATTTATTTATATATAGACATACTCTTATTAGACAACAACCTTGGTGCACTTCCAATAGGGAATTATAGTCTATAGCGAGTGACTCAAGACCTAGATGGCCCTGATGAGTCTAAGGCTATGGGTAAAGCATGTGCTTATATCCTATAGGATAGATGTCTATCCCATTTGGATAGATGCATACCCTAAATGGATAGATAAGTGCCTATCTCATATGGGCAAATGCTTATCCCATATGGATGGATGCCTATCCCAGTTGGACAAATGCCTATCCTGTATGGATAAATGCCTAAGGATACAAATGAATGAAAGATGAAACAAACTTGATCAAAAAATTTAACAAGAAAAAATTGTGTTATTTTTTGAGGAATATGATTTGGATTCTTACAAAAATAAGAGATTTATTTATATGTCGTTTATATTGAAATATATTTATTGATATAAATCATTATAAAACAATTTATTACATTTATAATTTTTTGTTATTCAACCATAATAAGCGCATTGAAAAATAGATGTGTATTCTTCTAGTAAACAAGTATTTATTTGTTGTAGATATAATCATTGTTAAGGAAAAAATAACTAATTAATTAATTTTAAAAATAAAAATAAAATAAAATTTATGAAATCTATTTTTAACTACAGACCTAAAAAGAAAATAGTATATGTAAATATATATTTAAATATTCATATTCATTTGAAAAAAAAGAAGAATGTAATTTCCTTTCTTAGATTACAAGATATAAAAAGAAAAAGAAAAAATGTAATTAATTTTTTTTCTAAAATGTAGTAGTATAGGGTCAACTTCAAATCATCATATCTCTCTTAAAATTGATCCAAATATTTAATATAGCCACTTGTTGCAATGTTCTCAAAATATTGTTTACAATGAATCTAAAATATTTTTGTTTGAAGACTTGTGTGAAACATACAACCCTCTATAAGAAAATGTACATCTTTATTGAAGGAGATATACTTTTGAATGAAATTGATGTAGTTTTTCATAGAGCCAATCAAAGTTTCTAGTAGTATGCACCTAAAAATTCATTTAATGGTTGAATATGATGATTAATTTAGATTCTTATAAGATTTTTATTTTATTTTACTAAGGATATGAATGGTCTGAATTTAAAGATGTAGTATTGAAATAGATTGTTGATATGCATTAACTTGTAGAGTAAGTTAACTTTTAGAGCAAGTTAATAGATGAATGGTTAAGATTGATCGTAAATAGATAGTTATGATTGATTGAGATGAGTTTATTGAATTTTGGCTATTAGGGTTCTTTTAAATGATATCTTTATGTGAAGGGTTGAGATTTAATGGCGTGTAGTGAAAATGAATGGTAGAGATATAAGATTAGTTTGAACTTTATTTATTAGTTAGTCATGTGACTAGCTGATTTATTTATTTTAGATAATGAAAAATTATATATATTTTCCACCACTTGTAGCGGAGTTGGTTGGGGCTTGGGGTTTGCTCCCTTGAGGTCTCAAGTTTGACTTTCGCTTCGTAGTGTGAATGGCTAACAAGATTAGTTTCAAAGTGTTGCTAGTGGCCTGCTCCACTGATCTGGGGTATAGGGCAGTACTTAATTAAAAAAAAAAAGGAAAAATTATATATATATATATATATATATATAAACTAGAATAATTGACTAAGTAATATATTTAGTTAATTAATAAATTTTTTTTTTTTTTTTTAAATAAATAAAAATAGTCTAATTAATTAAATAATAGTATTTATTTAATTGATTAATGATGTGATAAAAATTAAGTATTTATAGGTATCATATTTAATTACTATTAAAATTTTATTATGATGTTTTGAGTGATTTCTGTTGATTAATTATAATTTAGACTTACTTTCAAATTAGTTATGTGTTTTAATTTAATTGATCCCTTTGGGTCTTGTATAATCCTTATTAATTAATTATAAATTTAAAATTAATTATGATATTTATTTATTTGAACTTTGAGAATAGTTAAATATTTAAATAATTTAGTTTAAATACTTAGAGGTAGTTAGTAGAAAATTGGTTGATTTAAATTGATATTATTATTTTTGTGATTAATCTAAATTGATCAAAATGTAAATAAATTGATTTACATTATAAATAAATAAATAAAATTCATAATTTAATTATGGTTCATTTACATGTTTTATAAAATAAATTCTTAAAGTAAATTTTAGTAATTAAATTGAAGGTTATAATTAAATAATAAATCTTAAAATATTAATTTCAAAATACTTGGCTTGTGAACAAAATATGGTTGTAGCTACTATAACTTTATGAGTATTATAGTTATATCTTCTTAAAAAATGTGTTTTATTTTTCGTTTGATCTATCTTTGATATAATGAGCTAGTTATATATGTATCTACTTGTAGCTTGCTCAAGTAATTCAAGTTTCATTTAAGTTTTGATGATATGATTATTGCTTAAACAAATGAACTAGTTGTTAGAAATAATTTTTTTATAAGTCTAAAAAGAATTACTTAGATAATTGCATCAAAAAACTTTAACGAAGTTTTAAAAGCTCAATTAAATAATAGTTTGAGAACAAAGTGGATCCCTCATCACCACTAGTTTTGTGTGTCTTTCTCTTGCTTAATGTGTTAGTGTATTGTTGGTTGATTGCATTATAATGTTGAAAGTGTACAATGCACTACTATGTATAGTGTGGTGAAGATATAATAGAGTTCTTCTTTAATAAAATAGTTACATTGTGTTTATATCAATTTATTTAAGTGCATATAGGTGGGAATGGCATATGGAAAAGGGCACCATACAAGTGTATGCTTTTCCCATCTTGGGTGATAAAAATGGTGACTATAGGAATCAAAATCCACCAAATAATTGGGACATGCATTGCTCGTTGCTCTAACCATATCATATAGATATGTATTATGGTGTCTTTAGGAATGATCTAATTGACTGCATACAACTACCCTACTTACACGTAGGGAATCAATGAATTCTCGATGATTGACACCTAATGACCTTTGATAAAGTCTCAAAGATCTAGTATACATCCTCTAGCATCACCATAATATTTCTAATAAGGAGAAAAAGAGAAAGTAATCAACATTCCATCTCTCTATCGATGTCATGGGCATGCGATCATCAAATTGCATCTTTGGCATTATAAATTATCCTCGTACAAATCCATCGAATGTATTAGCATAATATCCTACTAGAATAAAGATCCTAGGTGACTTTGCAACAATATGAGAATGCCCCTCCTATTATCTCTTTCATGGTTAGTGGGTGTTGCAAACAAAAAAAATATCTTCTTATCAATTCCACATCACATAAAATATTTAATTATCTATCTTTTTATCAGTTCTTAAAGGATGTCAACATACCTTAAGGATGTTAGCACATTTAAATGATGCTTACATGTATAGAGGATGCTAGCATTCCCTTCAAAAAAAGCACATCATTTAGATGCTAGCACTACCACAAGACACTTGAACATGGTGTAGTCCCCACTAGATGTAAAAAATAATTGAAAATTAGAAAATATGCAAATTTTCACTCATATTTCTCATAATAAGATCATGCATTACTTGCTCTCTAAGTCATCTAGTTTGGGTTATTGAAAGTCTTTTCTATGTAACATTTTGTCTCTCAAAGTGCTCTAGGTGCTCAAAAGGCAAATAAAAATGAATAATAATTTTCTTTTTTACTATTTATGGTAATTTTTTATAAAAAATTCAACACATATATCTCATAGAAACATTCATAACTCCTCACTGCAAGCTTAGATTTTTACATTATTTTCTCTGTGTGGATATTAGCTTCACCCTCTTCATTGTCATATGCTTTTTAGCAAGTTTTTTTTGGAATAACACTCTAAAGGAAATTTCCATAAATATTTTCTCAAAGCTTATAATCTAGTGAATCAACCTTCCTATTTTTTCCTCCCTAATGTTAAGAAAAATCAAAAGGGTGCATGCATTCAAGTTGTTATTTCTTTTTTATCCTTTTTTCTTCCTATCATTCTTCTCAATGTATTAGAATTTCTCTATGTATTGCTTCAAATTTTAAATTGGCATATTTATGTTCTTGTAGGATTATATATTTTTCTAACATTATAATTTTGTAAGATTGTAGTCCCTCCCATTATGAGTTTTATAGGATCTCAGTTTGGAGGCTCTATCCTTCCATCTGAATAATTTTTGCATCCTTTATGATATCCTTTTGGGTATCCTTTTTCTAATATTTTTTTAACATTTAAATATTTATTTACTTGAATATAGCTTATTAGTTAGTGTCATCCTAAAATGGGGGCAAAATATAACACAAAAAATGTTTACGGACTCTTAATTTCACATTATATTTTGAACCTATTTTGGCATCCACTCTAATTTAGCATGTTCTAAGTTAATTTAAGCCCAAACCTTGACCTATCTTCCCTTCACCAAGGTTTATCAATAGTTCGGTGTGTAATATTATTCTAGATAGCGACCTTCAACATTTGATCCTAGGTTCTTATTTTTATTCTATTTTCTATTCTTCTATCTTCTTTTGTAAATTATTATTTTAGTTTTTAATAAATATAAATTTATTATATTCTTCTATGTTTTAGTTAAATAAATATTTTTCATCCTTAAGTTTAAACAATTTTAGGAATTTTATAGAATTATTTTATTCTTTCTATAACAAATAATATAGTAGAATATATTTTATTTAAAACTAATTTGATCCTAGAATAATAAAGTAGAAATTGTATAATTAGGATAATAATCTTGTATTAACTAGGTTGAAAATCATTGTATTTAAAAATAGTGGCTAGAACTTGATATTAATTGACACAAATTGTTCTTAAAGACCCAAATCTACTTCTAGTAGTTCAATAAATGTTGATAAAAATGAAGAGATCTTGAATCCAATGAATGGATGTGAAATGTTCAATTCATTGAAAAATTTGAGAAGTGGTTAGATTATGAATTTCAAGATCATAACATGTCACTTTATCTTTGGTCAAATATCTAACCTCGAATCATGAAAGAAATGTAGTTGCTAAGTAGTTTGAATCCAAAACTATCAATGATGCTTGAATAATGATGCATAAGAGAATGGACTTAATAATTGACCATTGAATAATAAGTTTATTAATTTTTATTTATATTATTATCTCTTTTGAATAAACCACATGTTTTGTATAATGAAAGGGGGTGTCTTTATAAGTTTGAATTTTCTTTCAAAATATTGTTGAAATTCTAATCACAAACGGTGGCTAATATATTGTAATCCTTTTTGTGAACTTCTATGAATTACTAAAAATATATATATTAAATTTAATCTATGCATCAAATAATGATTCTTGCAAGCACTTTTAATTTAGTGGTTGAAGTCTCCATAAAGGCATTCATTGCACATTACTTAGAAGAGAAGGAACCACTTGTTTGAAATCAAGATTTTTACATATGATAAGCTGAGAACATGTATTATTAATTAAAAAATAAAATTTTATTTGGTTATTGATTATAAGTTGTACATTAATGTGTTTTTTAAATATTAAGTAAGTAGAAAGGCTTAATATGTCATTGATAGTCATATTTTATATGTTTGGACAAACAAGTTGGATAGAATGTACAAATTCAAACTATTCAATTTGACGACAAAGACATGATATTTTATTTTAATAGCATTTAATATTTTAATATGCAATCTTTATGTGCAATGGATTGGATTGACTTATTTCTTGTGGGAAACTATTTTTATTCTATTGCTTGCAAGATGATGAGTAGTTGTACAATTTTTTTGTATTAATAATAGTTGGACCAGCTAGGATACAGCATATGCACAGGTGATTATAGTATATGATCAACTATGTGTCAATGTCAAAGCTCAACATATCAAAAAATAGCTAGTCAGAAGGTCTCTTAGGCTTGTACATGATTAAATACAAAATACATACATTATGCATGCCTATACATGATACAAAAAGTGCCAAAAGGATGTAATATGACAATAGTTAGCTTCCATTCTTGCTCTCACTACATTTTTCCATAGAGCCCCAATTAACCAAATTGTTGATGGCATCCAGTTCATCACTAGAGAAGACTTCTTCTATCTCATAGTTCTCATTAGTGAATAGTTTTGGTACTCTTTCTTCCCTAGTTTTCTTCTCTACAACGACTTGTTCATTAAAATCCTTTTTGAAGGCTTCCAGTGCTTTCATAAAAATCTCCAAGATTGGTTGTCCCTACTGCCAAGAGTGTCCAAAGTTGACCTCATTTTGATGAATCAACATCACCCCATCTCTTAGCAGTTTTAGGAACTTGCTTTTTGCAATCTCCATGGTGGCAACTACCTGCAAGGAAACATTAAGGAGTGTGAGTCTTTTTCTTGACTCAATAAATTCCCTTCGAACCCCACTGCATTTGTCCCCATTTCTTGCCTTGCAAATACACCAAATAATTTCAATTGACAATGAAAACAAAAAAAAATGCATGTCTGTAATCATTTTTTTATCAATGCCCATCATAATTTCTTTCCAGTTTACTTTCCCATTGCTTCTCCAAATATTAAGATCATTACAAAACAAATTTGACACTTTATTAGCAAAAAAATAGTCAAAGAAAATATGACATATGGTTTCAAGCACCTTGCAAATATTGCACAATTCAATGTTAGAACTATTTAACTTATAAGGAGGGTGTGTGCAAGAAGTTGAGTCCACTTTTTGGCCAAAAAGTGGAAGTGTTTTCCCTGATTTTCAGTATTTGACACATTTGACCTTAAAATTTGAAGCACTTAGAGATGAAATCTTTAAAAAAGTCACTAATCATAAAATGTAGTGCTCTTGAGTCTAGTTTCCAAATATGTAATTTATTTCAATACCCAGATTGTACAAATTGAGTTTCAATAGGCATTTCAAAACCACTGTTTAAAAGTCATTTTTTGTACCATACCATGCACGTGTACGACATCCATATTTTGACTTAAATTATCATATTTTTCTAAATCCTTTTGGGAAAAAGTTTTCATAACTCATTGCTGTTTTTTTTTTTGTAATTTTTTATTGAATATTTTTTTTTTAATTTATTGGATTTGTTGTTTTGAAAAATCGTCACACATGCATAAGATGACCTAAACTTATCATTTTTTATTTTTTTTCAAATTGAAAAGAATTGTCTGAAGTTTGCTCTCGTGCAATCCGTTTGTCAAAATGTTATGTTGATCAAAAGTTATTCAAATAGTAAAAACTCTGATATTTAAAGTTTATGGACCAATTTTATTAGAAATTAATTGAAAAATACAAAAAATAATTCAATTGCAAAACAAATTATATATTTAGAATCTGCATTGTTTGATCTAAAATGGGTTTTCATTTTGTCAGAAAAATTTCAAAAAAAGGTCGTCAGCCATATGTCCAAAGTCGATATTTTGCTTTGACATTGTTAGGGCTTTCAATTTGCAGGTCAAACCAGGTTGAAGGCTTAGGTTCGGACTTCCAAAGCTATTCCCGAACCGAAAACCTTGGCAAAAACCCGCCCACAATGCAAAACCAAATTCAAATTTCAAAAAACGGGATCCCGATTATAACACGGGATCCCGTTTAGTAATAAACGGGATCCCGTGTTATAATCGGGATCCCGTTTTGTTTTCGCCGTTGAAAAAGTAACGGGATCCCGTTTATAACACGAGATCCCGTTACATTCACAACAGCTCGCGGAGTAAATTTTAATAAACGGGATCCGTTATGGAGCGGGATCCCGTTTATTAGTAGTAATCGGGATCCCGTTTTATTATAAACGGGATCGCGTTTTATAGACGGGATCCCGTTTTATATTATTTAAAAACACTGTTGACAATTACTGTCAACTCTGCAACTTTGCAACTTGACATGTACGGCCGAGAGCACTGAAAATCAATTATTTTTCATATGTTATTGTATTTACAGGTGGTCAATTTGATTTTTTGTTGATTTTATCAAAGGGAGCATCGTCTACACCATTTTTGAAGTGAAATTTGCAATATGGATTGAATTTTTCAAAGGAAGCATAAAGAGAACAATTTTTAAAGTGGAATTGTGGTAGTTTTCTATTTGTTTTGAGGAACACAAGAAGAAGAATTTTGGCGTAATAGGTATTCAACTTCCAATTTGGATTCAATATTTTGAAGTATTTCACTATTAACATTCATCTGTGCTTGAGAATTTTATAATTATGGGAGATAAATTTCATAATAAGAGAAGAAAGACATTGACTCCTCAAGAAGTTGAAGCAAATAAAGAAAAAGAGAGACAAAGACAAAGAGAAAGAAGAATGAGAATAAAATCAATGAACGATGGTGGAGCAACCAATTCAACAACTATTGAAGATGAAAACATTGAAGATACCATAGTTGTACATGAAGCTAATTTGCAAGGAGTCAATTTGGAGAAGAATATGATTATGCAAACAAGTCCTACTATGTCTTCAAATCCCTCTTTGAATGCTATGGAGAATGTTTCAATATACACAAATCCAGGTACGTCTTCAAATCCACATGTTAGTGACATGGTAAATTTGTTTGTAGAAGATTTACAAGAAGCTGGATATAATGATGTTGACATTGACTATATTCAAAGAAATGAAACTTTTATAGAATTTGTTGAAAACAAAAAAGAAAAATCTTTTGTTGCAAATGAAAATCAAAATGATCATTTTCTTGAAAATGAAAACAAAACCTATATTTTTGATGAAAATGAAAATGAAAATGAAAACCGTTTTGTTGATGAAAATGAAAATGAGAACCGTTTTGTTAATGAAAATGAAGATGAAAATGAAAATGAAAACGTTTGTTGATGAAAATGAAAATGAAAATGAAAACTGTTTTGTTGATGCAAATGAAGATGAAAATTTAGAATGTGATGTTGAATTTAATGAAAATACTTTTAAATTGGAAGTGGTATTTTAGATAATCTTCTGATCAAATTTCTTGGAGGCAAATAAGAACACATGTGAATAGAATATACACCAATTCTTTTATCGTAGAAAAATTGCATTTTAATGTCAACTAATGATGCAATTGATAAGAATGCAAAAAATGAGGAAAGTAATGAAAAGGTTAGGCTTTTATGTTAAACCAAAAAGAAAAGATCAATCATTAAAACATGTTATGTCTACTGTTGCTAGTGCCATTCAATCTATTGGAAAAAATAGTCGATCTAAAGATAAAAAACACAGCAAGAAGAGCTATAGTCAATACAACTTTGAATAAAAGAATGGTAAGCAATATTAGTGAAGTTTTAAAATGCATCCTAAAACATTACTAAGAGCAGCAAAAAGAGAGAAATATAAATGATCCCTGTGTGAATATTTGGATTTCGATTGGGCTGACTACCAAGGTCACGATATAAAATTGAGTGTTGAAATTAAATCTTTGATGAAAATTTTTGGCATGGTAAATACTAGAGGTTCATCTAATGCTAGAGATGTTTTAAAATTAAGGGTGGGGTCCAAAGTTCATGATCCTCACCCAAAACACCTATTAGATACAACACAAACTGAATTTTGTAGCGATTTAGTGTTACCCGGTAATATTAAAATAAGTCAAAGGTCTTTTGAAAAATGTAAACCCTGGTATGTAAAAATTAATAAGCAACGAATATCTTGTTGTTGTAAAATGCATGTTCAATTTCGTTATTTTTATGATGTTTTTCGATATATACGTTGTACCTTGCATTCTAACATGATTATACAAGAATGTGGTATTGATATGCCACTTGAATCAATAAGAGAGTTTATTTCAGGTTTGTTTTGTGAAAAATCTAATGATAGATTATTTTATTTAAGTTCTTGTATTTCTGGACAATGCATTAACTGCGGAAATATTTCATTTTTAAGAAATTGTTTGCATGAAAGTGTTGATCATGATTTTGGACAACAATTAGTAGGCGATCAAAAGATTTAAGAATGTTGATATTCTTTTAAAAAATGGAAAAATAGGAAGCGTTGTGATTTAGTTACAGAAAAAGTTAGTGTGCATGCATTTATGAGTGAATTTAATAATAAATTGTACCAAAATATGTTATGCACTCTGAACATGCTCGATGGCTTGATGGCCAATTTCGCGCATGTAGAAACACATTTCCAATTGGTGCTATACTTTCAGTGGTTGATTTTGCGGAGAATTATACTCTACGGCTCACATGAAGAATTCAATCAATATTATATAATTAGTGCAAAGTAGCTATGTTTGTCCCTTATTGTTTATAGACATGCAGATGATAGCACTGAGGATGATAGAAAAGTTTTGATAGAGTATCATTTTTATTTGAGTGACAATTGGTTACATTCATCAGAGTTTGTTCAATATTGTTTTAGTATATTCTATAGAAATTTAAAGGAAAGAGGAATCCATATGAAAGAACACCTCATATGGTCAGATAATTGTATGGGGTAGTTCAAAAATGTTAGAATGTTCTATTGGTTAAGTAAGGTTCACAAGGAACTTAATGTCCAACATATATGGAGTTTTTGTTTGGGCATGGTAAAGGAGAACATGATGGAGCTGGTGCGTGTGTCAAAAGAATTCTTGCTAGAGAACAATTAAAATTCGAGGATTCAGTAAAATTTAAAAATGCACATGAGATTGTGGATTGGTGTAATAGAAAATTATTTGCACCTGGTTTGAGTGATTACTCTACAGTTCATCGATTCTTTTGGTTGGTGGAAGAAGAAAACATTGTATCTAGAGTTGATTGTGAGACAATTAGTGGATCTACTAAATGACATTCATTTAGGAGTGTGACAGCAAGCACATGGACTATTTGGACAAGGGAGCTTGCATGTTTTTTCTATTTTTGTATCTCAAGAAATTGGGAAGCTTGTGAAAATACAAAATGGGTTGAACAGTGGCAGCAAAGATTGTTGACACCTGTAGAAGCACATAATCAATATGAAATAACTATTGAAGAAAATGATCAATTGTTTGCATCTGAAGATTATGATCGTGTTTCAGACCTTGTACAAGAAGGTAATTTTAATTTATTTATTTAATTTTATTTTGCTTTATTAAGTTATTTTTAATACTAAATTAGTTATATGGATATGCACAAGTTATTAAATGCAATTTTGTTGGCGAGGACATGTGTATGCGGTTATTGCACGAGGGAATGAAGAGCAAGCGAGAATATTGGTTATTTCGTTGTGTGGAAACTAAACATAAGTTACATTTAACACCGAAGATGATGATGGCTTTTCATTATCCAACAGGTACGGTGATCCCCTTAAGACATCTCCTTAAGCAAATTTTGATAACAAGTTTTAGATTCCCTTAAGCAATTTTTTAGAACAAGTCTTTGATCCCCTTAAGAAATTTTTGAGAAGTTATTTGATGATGGTTTTTGAACATATTTTCCAATAGGATCGGTGGTGGTTGTTGGCACTTGGCTACAAAAATACTTGAGAAGAAAGAATGGTCTACATGCATTAGAAGACTATGAAACACATAAAAAGATTATGCATTATTCACATTTGGTGTTGGCAACAAATATAAAGCTAGAGCGCTATCATGGAAGACCTTCAAAAAAATTACTATGGTCAATTTCTATGGAAGAGCATAAGGCAATCATAGATGCATTACGCAAAAAGAGAGAGGATCTGATTGGCACAATGGACTAAGTAAATGCAATTAAATATAGTTTTGGTTTTATTTTGTCCTTTTAAATACATTCAATACATGTTTTGACATTGGTCAAGTGTGTTATTAGTTGAAATTGATTTAAATTGTTCTTTTATATATCCTTAAGGCATAATCACAAAAAGGATCTAGTCTATGCAAATTCAACCTAGACAACATGGAATACTTGGTAAAAACAGGTAATTATTAGTTAAACTATATTTAAATACATGTTTTTATTACATATTGATATTGCTTGGACATAAATAGTTAAAATTGATTTGTTGTCATTTTTTGTATCCTAAAGCCATCATTGCATTGATCTCATCCTTTAAAACAAAAAGGAGAGGATGCCTGCATTCAACCTCGAATACTTTTAAATGCAGGTACTTGAGTTATGTACATATAGATAGTTTTATATAAATTAAAATATGTATGTTTTGATGATTTCATTGATATTGCTTGTACCTTTTATATATCGGGTGGTGTGAAGACCTACTACATTCTAGGCACGAGTTTGAGATTTTCTTGAGATGGCATATCTAAATTTTGTAAACATTGTTTTGAGATGACATATATGTACATACATACTTACAGAATTAAACATACTCTGTGTACTTCTATGTATCAAATATATATTCTATATATTTTTTTTGTTAAATGTGCATGTTTTCCTACTTTGAAACTTTATGTCTAATTCTATAATCCCTAAATATCATGCATACATTATTGTTCTATTATGACCCTTTTATACATCCCCTTAATTAACATGTTCTATTATGACCCCTTTAGACATCCCCTTAAGACCCCTTAAGACATCCCCTTAATTAACACGTTCTATTATGACCCCTTTAGACATTCCCTTAAGACATATTATAACCCTTTAAGACATCCCCTTAAGACATCTTATTATGACCCCTTTAGACCCCACTAACATGTTATATTACTATGACCCCCTTTAGACATCCCCTTAAGACATCCCCTTTAATTAACACATTCTATTATGACCCCTTTAGACATCCCCCAAGACATCCCCACTAACACATTCTATTATGACCCCTTTTAGGGACATCCCCTTAAGACATCCCCCACTAACACATTCTATTATGACCCTTTAGACATCCCCTTAAGACATATTATAACCCCTTAAGACATCCCCTTAAGACGTTCTATTATGACCCTTTTAGACATCCCCTTAATTAACATGTTCTATTATGACCCCTTTAGACATCCCCTTAAGACCCCTTAAGACATCCCCTTAATTAACATATTCTATTATGACCCCTTTAGACATCCCCTTAAGACATATTCTAACCCCTTAAGACATCCCCTTAAGACGTTCTATTATGACCCATTTAGACGTCCCCTTAAATAACATGTTCTATTATGACCCCTTTTGACATCCCCTTAAGACATTCTATTATGACCCCTTTAGACGCCCCCTTAATTAACATGTTCTATTATGACCCCTTTAGACACCCCCTTAAGACGTCATTATTTGTTTTGACAACTTATAAATTAGTGTTAGATGAACCCTTACCCTGTCCTAAAATTAATCCTATTCCTAAGCCTTGTTGTATCTGACCCTAATTGAAACCTAACCCTAACTCTAGTTGTCTCCTAATCCTAACCTTTACCCAAAGTTTTATCCTATAACCCTAACCTTAATTCACAAAGAAAATTTTGTGGGTCATATTTCTATTTCTTATGTACATAGTTTATGTGATATTATTTTTTTTTTCTTGTTATTGACACATGGAGACAAGACTTTTATTCATTTTTCATACACAACACACAATCATGATATTCTAAATGGGGAAACAATGATGA
>VDFB02355586.1:0-48556 GCA_007258455.2 Sequoia sempervirens | reverse complement strand
CCATTTAGAAGCGTCCCCTTAAATAACATGTTCTATTATGACCCTTTAGACATCCCTTAAGACGTTCTATTACTTGAGGCCCTTTTAGGCATTCCCTTAATTAACATGTTCTATTATGACCTTTAGACACCTTAAGAGGCGATCATTATTTGTTTTGACAACTTATAAATTAGTGCTAGATGAACCCTTACCCTGTCCTAAAATTAATCCTATCCCTAAGCCTTGTTGTATCTTACCCTAATTGAAACCTAACCCTAACTCTAGTTGTCTCCTAATCCTAACCTTTACCCAAAGTTTTATCCTATAACCCTAACCTTAATTCACGGAGAAAATTTTGTGGGTCATATTTCTATTTCTTATGTACATAGTTTATGTGATATTCTTTTTTTTTTCTTGTTATTGACACATGGAGACAAGAATTTTATTCATTTTTCATACACAACACACAATCATGATATTCTAAATGGAGGAAACAATGATGAAATTAATTTTCCTTTGGATTGAGCTCCATATTCATCATTTTTAAAATTTATCATGTGTGTACACTACGTATTCATCACCTAATGGTTACAATTGTTTTACATATACACATTCTTATGTTATCATATAATTTATGTGATATTCTATTTTTTTTCTTGTTATTGACACATGGAGACAAGACTTTTATTCATTTTTCATACACAACACACAATCATGATATTCTAAATGGGGGAAACAATGATGAAATTAATTTTCCTTTGGATTGAACTCCATATTCATCATTTTTAAAATTTATCATGTGTGTACATTACGTATTCATCACCTAATGGTTACAATCGTTTTACATATACACATTCTCATGTTATCATAATTTATATTTTTTCTAATGATTACCTCTTTCCTGAATTTTTAGTAGGAACACTTTTTCCATTACTAGTGAGAAACTAATGGTGTCATTTTATAAATATGTACATTAGCTAATTATATCAATACCTTGTTAGATTTTTTCACTATAAAGAATTTTATTTGCTTAAGAGTTTAGAGCAATGACTTTATTTGTCAATTTAGTTAAGGAAAAATTAAAGAATAAAATAACAAAGAATGGTGATATCCATGATATTTAGAAGGTATAGGAATTCCAAGTGCACCAACAATGAGGTAAAATTTAATTTATAGAACCTTTAAATAGAGTAGGTAAATCCACATAAATTTTCTCATAAAATTAAAATTAATACATTAGAAGGAAAATATCTTCTTGTTCGTTGAAAAGAAGATTAAACCTAAAATTATTCTACAATTATGAAGTCTTCAGTAAATTTCACATTAATGTCCTATATTAATGTCTTCATTATGAACATAAAATGCATAAATGTACATGCGTAAATTAAAATTTCAAACAATAATAAAGTCCATAATTTATGTAACATATTAAGTGTATGAAACCAATATATTAAGCACACATGGAATAAAGTCCAACAGAGTACATGATAAGTTACAAGAAATATAAAACACATAAAATCACATGTTTGTAGGTCATGTACTGTCTCTATAATCAAGAGACCTCTTCACACCATGCGGACTATGTGGATGACCTGAAACACTCTGTACATAAGAGAAAGATGAAATTAGATGTAAGACAATAAAAAATAATTTAATGACAATTTTATTTATAATCCATCATAAAATTAAATTACCACCATCTCTAAATCTGGATGCTCTGGTGAGCCTGAAGAAACCTTTAAATTCTCTAAATTAGTCTACATAAACAAGACAAAGAAATTCGAAATTAGATGTACAACTCTACAATTATTATTTTTTTATTCAATTTAATTCAGAATTTATCATATTTTAATTACATACCGTATTCTGAGGTTGTGCACTAGGCTCTTCTCGGGGACACACATGCATGCATGCTCAACTCTGTGAGGGATGTGTCTCATGCTATAAAAGAAAAGGAGTATGTGAAAATATCATATTAATATAGCCCATATATTCAATTTTAAAATTTATAATTCACTTTAAATATAATAAAAAAGAAATTACCATTTCATCAGAGGCACATGCTCTACATGTCACTCCTAATTGAATAACAACTATGTGGGTTAGAGTTGCTGTAAAAAGTCCCTACAAAGATCAAAATTAAAGCATGTACAATTCAATTAGGTTAATATATACATATATATTGAAGTTTGCACATTTTTTAAGAAAGTTTTGTAAGCTTTTGAAATCCCGATTGGCCTCACAGTAGCTGCAACATCAAATGTTTTCCCAATGCCCATTCTTATTGTGATATCAACCTAGACATACATGTACATAGACATTTAACGCTTATAATATTTACAAGTGTACATGCATTCGTTTCATATATCTAGTGAATTCAAAACTCATAAAATTGTAACTATACTAATGTAAACTTTAAAACAAATTTACCACAATATGAATGTACGCATACATGATCTATGTAAACAGATGGTGGAGGGTGTGACAATCCCTTAGGAGGAATAAATGGAAGTGGATCTTGGGTGTTACCTAAACCAACATGAATATTTGAAGCATATATGTGATTCAATTATAAATTTAAAACTCAAGTTAAATAATTTGATTTCATATATAATTTTAAAATGAAATCAAAATACCCATAGGGTTGCCAAGAATATGGCCAGGTGTCGATATATGCACAAATTGATGCAGGATGATTTGCCTTGCATCGAAAGTGTCATCGTACCAAAAAGAATGGAAGTTATTCAAGAATGTATTTGCAAACTTTCTTTGATATATGACATAAAAATATTATAAAATGAGTTAGGTACATCTAGATGCATATTTATGCACAGTAATGCATTAGTGTCCTCGAGGTGATAGTGCGCTCTGAAGAACTCTACAAAATGACGTCGACGAGGATGAACCACGAGTCTCAGATCCACTGAACTAGGTGTAGCGTCAGTCCATAACCCTTGATGACAACTTCGTATTACATATATGGGGGGCGGTCACCGACACTCTGGGCGATTACCGGACCGGCTCCATAAAAAACTCATCCATCATCATCATCGTCTATGCTCCCGCTGCTCAGCGAGGCGATGCGATCAAGGTCTCTGTGAGTGTCAGGAACCTAATGTTGATACGAGCTTGATGATGTCACAGTGCGAGGAATGGGAGGACGGGGAGCAACAACAAGGGGGTTGTGCATGCACGCGAGCGTCGGGGATCCAACCTTGCCCTAATCTGCATTTGTGGCGCCGCCACCAACACCTGAAATGATCTAAAATCAAAATAATTGGGCTTTTGCCCCAAAACAAACTCTACATCTGAGTTTTCTCAAAAATACAATGGGAACTCCCAATTAGCATGTGGGGGACTATCAAAAACCATATACCATCGATCCCAAAAATGTGCAATCATCTGTGGATGTACGCACCACCTCATGGATATTCTAGATTTGTTGGGTGGAATGGGTTGTCGGGTAACGGGGTCAAGAAAGTAGGGGGCTAGATGGGATTTTGTTATTTTAAGGTCTAATATTTGTTTATAAGAGACCATCGAATAAATTGTCTCATTTGTTCTCTCTCGTCGATGCCTATCAAAGATCCCGAGAATCGATCATCCCCTAATGGAATCAACAACGTTTTGCATTCTGAGATGCAAAGCGTCTCACATGTCAGATGCAATCAATGCTTGACTCTGCATAGCATTGATTTATGTCTGTATAGGATGCAACTTTATCATTTATTCGTGCTCTCAAGTGAGCCTCATTAGATGCCATAGGTGCTGGAGGTGGCATATGAGGGGGAGGGGGAGGGGGAGGTGGAGGTGGAAGTGGAGGTGGAGGTGGAGGTGGAGGTGGAGGGGGGGAGGGAGGCGGATCTGGCTGTGGCTCAGGTGGTGGATTGATGATATCATCAATGTTAAAATCATCCATGATATATGCTTGATATAATGTGCACCTGCATTTAAAATCATACAAAATAGGACCCATGCGCATACAAAAATTAAGATCATATATAAATAATTGAAATAGGATGAGCAACATATATATTAAGCTCATATATTTAATTAAAATGCACATATATATACATTGATTGTTCAACTCAAGAGCATTTCCATACAAAATTAAAAATTAAATGTATGTACATGTACATTTAAAATAAAAAATATGATACATAATTTGCATGCGTACAAATCATTAAACTAAACTATACATACATACATATACAAATTTCAAAATTTAAGAACTATTATGCAAATTTTTAATACATGCACATACATACTAAACAATAAACTTGAAACATTCACAAAATCTCATTTTATGTCTTTAACACACACACAATTTTTCAGCAGGAGAAATCATGATCTAATAGATAGTCATTAAATATATATACTATTATATACTATTCATTATAAGTTCATAAATTCCACAAACTTCACAAATCCATGTCACTAAAAATATCCATATACAACCAAAATCATAAATTCATGTCACTAAAAATATCCATTTGGAACCAAATTTATAAATTCATCACACAAAATATCCATCGTTCACCCAATTTATAAATTCATAACTATTTAAGATCATTGTTTTAATTTATAGACTATTATGGCTCTCTACTGCATAGATCTTCATTTCTTTGTGTTTCCTTTTCAAAATCAAGAGTTCTCCTCTCCTTTAGCCATTGTCGATGCTCATCTCTGATCCCATCCATAATACGGCAATCAACAAGGTTTTGCATCCTAGATGCAAACATCCTCCGAGGAGGAGTCGCGACACATTCTTCATTTTGAATAATGTTGATTTGATCTTGGATGGTTCTAAGCGAGCGTTGATTTGTCTTGCAAAGCGAGAAACATGCTCATTGATTTCAGGTGGTGGAGGTGGGGGGTTACGAGGTGGAGTGGGCGGAGGTGGAGGTGAAGGTGTTGGAGATGGATGGCATGGAGGTGGATTGCGAATATTATTGAATGGATCCATGAGATCTTCAAGATATGAGTGAACCTACATTAGATTTGTAATTTCAAGATGTAAGATACATGTTTAGGAAATACCAAGTTAAACCATTCAATATAAATGGCCTTAAATAATTTAATACAAATGATAAAATTATATGTAAGCCTCATTTATATGTCTAAGGCACATGTTATTTGAATGAAAATACAATTAACTAAATTGATATTGTATAATCTTGCGGGATCTTATTATTGTTAAATTTGGTTGGGCCTTGGGCAACTTTGATCACCAAATTTTAAGAACTTCTTTAATCCCCTTAAGAAATGTCATATTGTCAACCCCTTAAGAAAATTGAATTACGATTTAGGGTGACAGGATGGCTTAAGAGGATTTACGTCTAGTGAGGTCCTAGGAGAAAATGGCATGGCTCAAATGAATAAAATTTGGTGAAGTTGCGAGGCAACCAAAATTTCTTCCAGAAACCTTTAAAGAAAAATGATGGCACTTTAGAGTTTAGGGTTTTAGACTTTAGAGTTTGGGTTTAAAGGTAATAGGGGATAGCTTAAGGGGATCTACATCTTTGCCAAGATCCTAGGAAACAATTACATGGCATAAGGTAATGAAATTTGGTGGAGTTGCCTAAGACAACCAAATTTCATTAAGAGCCTAAGAAAAAATGATGGCTTTAGGGTTTACGGTTTAGACTTTAGAGTTTATTATTTAATTAGCTAAAATCCCCAAATCCTAACTTTTAATCAACCATTAAGGGGATAATCATGTCACATCCATAGCTTAAAATTAAAATAATTCCAAATCACCAATCCAAACTCAAACTAATGTAACTTACTTCCACTTCATCAAATCTAAAATGAAATTAATAATCTATCCTAGCCATCAAATCAATTAGACTAATCATAGCCATTCATTTCCAACTTAGACCTTCAATCCAAATTCAAATTAGCATTCAATTATTCCCATCTACCTAATCAAGTCAACACAAGCCCTCCATCAACCCAACCACCTACATTTAATTCTCTCTTCCCTCTCAAATTCAAATTCAAAAATTCTCTCATGAAATTCTAGTCCTCAATTCCAAAAAAACCTAGTCCTCCATTCCTTTCCCCTCAACTCTATAAAATAATGACATCCCCAAATGTTTCCATATGATAAAATTTGTATGTATATGTTATCACATTAGAGAACCAAAGAGCAACTTCAACACATACATTTAGAGCCATAAAAGAATGTTATGGAACATATTATGCTTCTCTAATCTTTCATTATTTTATTTACCTTTCATTAGAAGTGGAGTATTGAGTTTGCACTTGCATTCTTGGTCTAGAATTTCTCTTCTACACTAAGTACAAAAATATAATATTGGATAGCTTAGTATATCTTTCTCTTCTAATATATATTCCCTAGTTCTCCTTATCCATATTTGAGTATCTTAGCATATGTGTAACACGACATGTTAATAATATATCTCATATAAATGTAGGGATGTATCGCTAATGTCATCTTCAAACATATATAACCAATAGGAGATACTATAAGGTATCCAATATAACTATACAACCTATATAGGTATGACATATGGTGACCTTTGGCTTTTTTTGATATGTCAAGGGTAGTTTTGCAAATATTAGTTTCTAGTGCTTTTGTGAGTTTTCACCACTTGTAAGTTTATTAAGCTACACTTTTGGGTTTTCAACCTAATAGGGATAAACCTAGTAGATTTTTTACCTTTCCAACCTAATGGAGATAAATCAAACCACATTTTTTGGTTTTTAGTTGCACCTATCAAGTTATTTGTTAGCTATTAAATTTACAAACATTCTAGGATTATAAGTCTACTATAAAATTTGATGTAAAATAGATTACACATTGAGCCCTATAATTTAATTACAACAATGAATAAATATAGCAACATTTAGTAGACATAATGAAAATCAAGCCATGATAGTAATATAGAGATAATATACAATGTTTAATATAGATAAGTTAAAGAATCATTTTAAAAATATATATCTATATATTCACATCATTTTTGTTTTTTCTTTAGATTTCAAATATATCCACCAATCCTCCTTATCTTACATTAACATAAACTCAAAAAATATAGTGGACATGTACACACATATAAAACTACATTAAAATAGTGTTAGATCTTACAATTTTTCAAGGCTTATTTCATCCTCTTAGACGATCACTCTTACTAAATCATTGGCATAAATTAGATGCACACAATGGCACATTAAAGGTTTATTCCTCATGTTGGATTCCCTATTTTATATAACTATATCTTTATTATCTAATTTAAATATATCTAAGCACAAATTTCTTTTATGTAACACATTGATAATTTCAACTCATTATAAAAACCAAATACAAATTTAAAGGGGGTACACTATATTTATAAATAAGAATTTAAATACCATCCCTATCTCCATGGTGTGTCACTTGTTCACTAAAAGCCCTTACATAAATCATCTACTTAGGTCAATCTTATCTAGATTTTTCTTAAATATTAATATTCATAAAATATGGCACAAAGCATATTGATGCATTTCTATCCTTCCACATAAATCTATATAATATCAAAATATAGGTAATTTTATGGTTAAATTGAATCTCTCTTAATTGTCAAATAATCCATTATGATTGAGGATGGGTGGATTATTATCTAGGATATATATGTATCTGGAAGTGTTTCCAATTGGAATTGCTATAATTATACTTTTATGGCATTCTAGATATTCAAAATAGTTTTCATAAATCTACCAAATAGACCCATTCTTTATATTGAACCTACATAATTTTAGGTATGTCCAATGAAAGATTAGGGTGTAGGGTTCATAAATTTCAAATGCTTTAGTATTATGGGTTTAGATTTTACAGTTTAGGGTCTAGGGTTTAGCAAACTTAGGGTTTTAACAATTTTTTTTGTTCCAATTCAATTTAGGGTTTCAGTTTTAAACAATTAGGGTTTTTAATGAATTTTTTTCATTTCAATTCAAACTAGGGTTTTCAAATTCAATTTTTTTCGTTTGATTTGAATTTAGGGTTTCAAAAGCTCGATTTGGATTTGTAAATGCGATGTTTTATTTCATTTCGATCTCTAGGGTTTTGAAATGCAAATTTTTTTGTTTTGTTTCAATTAAGGTTTTCAAAATCAATTTTTTTTTGGGTTTAATTGATCAATTTAAGATTTAAAAGTTAAAATTTGTTTCTAACACACAATTCAATGTTTTTTTTTTTAATTTTATTAAAAAACGTTTAAATTTCATTGCAAGTTTTCATCTAATTTGCAACTATTGAATTCTAATATAACAATTAAAAAAAGCATTAAAACGTGACATAAATTGAAAAAAAAAATGTAAATTAACGTATTTCTTTTAAAATTTCAATTCAAACTAAAAAAATGTGAAGAAGTGGCATACCTGTAGTTGATGTTGATGTCGCTGTCACCAAGCAATTCGGGGTCCCGTTCGCAGCAGTGAAAACTGCTGTTTTTTTTTAAAAAAATAACAGTATAAAACGGGATCCCAATTTATATAACTCGGGATCCCGTTCTCTATAAATCGGGATCCCGTATTTTTCAAATCGGGATCCCGTTCCGTCCTCGTTGGTTCGGAGTTCGATGGGAAACGAGATCCCGATTTTTAAAAAGCGGGATCCCGTTTGGTCTCAGGCTCGGGATCCCGAACAGTAACGGGATCCCACTTTTTAAAAATTGGGATCCCGTTTATTAAATCGGGATCCCATTTCTTCGATGCCGATTTCAATTTTTTGGCTAAGGCAAAAAACTTCCACGTTTCGTGGACTCAACTTCTTGCACACACCCAGGAGATTTTTGCAATAATACTAACCATCTAAAATAGTTCTTTTTAGTGTCAATCATATTATGCCACAAAGAAAATAATACCTTTTTCCATTCAACACTTTCTAAATTGATTTTCCAAACCTTATTTAGGTACTCAGTGGGAATATTAGACTTATTTATTTCTTTATAGATAAGCTTATATTTAACCTTGTGTAGGGGGAGGGTACCCCTCCATAAGATCTCAATAGGCTTCTCATCCCAATTCCCATTATTGAGCTTTGGAATCCAGTTTTAACAAGCTTCTTTAATAACAAAATAAGTTCTAAAATTAGCCTAGGGTAACCCATAGTCCTCTTTTAATTGGTTCCAACCAATTAGATTCCCATCCACAATGACGTCGTTGAATGTTCTAATACCAACCTGATTCCATTTTTCGCAGAGTAGCCTTGAAGCAAGGCCAATGGTTTCTCATTGTGTTCAAGGTCCCACCATATGGACCTATTGGGATGGATCAAATTGTTGTTGGAACCAACTACCAGAGGGAAAGTGAAGTTTATCCCTAATTGGGCCCTCTAAATGCTCCTAAACACCATTGAACCTGCATGCACTATTGGATACTTGGTGATGAGCAAATCATTGAAAGCAATGCTTTCCATGATTTAGCTAATTTAGGGATCACTTGAGAAATGTTATTTCTGACCAAGACTTTCCAGGGCTTATTCCCCTCAAGAGATTTGATGATCCACTTGGAAGCCAGAGCCACCCCGTGTCTCTTTAGATCTTTGAGACCCAAGCCCCCATTAACCTTCTCCAAACAACACCAATCCCACTTGATAGAGTGCATGTTCCTTCCACCTTTCCCATTTGACCACATAAACCCCTTGATCCTCTTTTTCACCTCATTAACCTGATAGCTATTGAAGAACCATACAAATGCAAGGTACAAATTGTAGGATGACAAGATCTTTTGACACACCTAGATCCTGCCTGCTAAAGATAAATAATGTATACTCCACCCATCCAACTTCTTCTCAATTTTCCCTTTTATCCACAACCACATTTCTTTTAGATTAGGTGAAATAGAGAAGGGGATCCCCAAATACCTCACTTGCTTCCCCCCACTAAAGATCAAACTTGTGCAACCAGCTAGGAGGTGATTCCAACTAACCTAACAAGATGTACTTTAGCTTAGAGACTCTAGCTCCAGAGGAAAGACAAAATAGATTCAACTTATCCACCAATTTGTTCATGTTATCTTCTTGTAGCTCCACAAAAATAGGCGTATCATCAGCAAATTGAATATTCAGGAGCTCATTTTGGTCTGAAAGCATCAAACCCCTCACCTTGGGTGAGTTATAGTTATCTCTTAGCAGGTAATGTAAGGCATCAGAGGCAATAACAAAAAAGGAAGGAGTAATGGGTCAACCCTGTCTGATGGACCTCTCTAATTGGAGGACCTCAAACCTAGAGCCATTCACCTCTACTTGAGCAGAGGCATCCTTTGGTAAAATGCCAATCATGTTTGAAAATGCTTGAGGAAAATCAAAGGCTTCAAGAGCCATTTTTGAGAAATGGTCATTCCATGTCATAATCCTTTACAAAATCCAACAACAATAATGCATCATTCTGATGAGACCGTCTAGCCCAATCCAAAGCCTCTGAGCTTGTTATTAGGTTTTTAAGTATGTATCTTCCTTTGATAAAACCAATTTGGGTGGAGTTTATGAACTTAGGGAGAATGTTGGACAACCTCAAGGCAAGAACCTTTGCAAGCACCTTGTAGGAGACATTCAGTAAGGTGATGGGTCTCCAATTTTTTATTAGGGTCTTATCCCCTTCTTTTGGCAGGAGCTTAATGAGGCCTTGATTAATACTAGTTCTCAAGGAACCTTTTGATAGAGCTTCCAAGTAAACTTGGTGGATATCATCACAAACCCAGTCACTAAAGACCTTATAGAACTTAATAGGGAGCCCATCCACCCCTGGAGACTTATCATTGCTCATGGAGGAGATTAATTTTTCTTATTTCTTCTTTGGTTAAGGCGATAGATAGCAGAGTGAAATCTTCTTTGGAGATTTTAGGAGGAATAAGTCCTTTAATCTTGCATCTAGCCTCACAACCATTTCCCCCAATTTCCTCTGACTTAAACAGAACTTTATAACCTTGAATCATGTCACTTTATCTTTGGTTGAATATCTAACCTTGAATCATGAAAGAAAATGTAGTTGCTAAGTAGTTTGAACCCAAAACTATTAATGATGCTTGAATAATTATGCATAAGAGAATGAAATTAATAATTGACCATTGAATAATAGATTTATGGATTTTTATTTATATTATTATCTCTTTTTAATAAACCCCCTGTAGGTGATCCCACAAAGTTGGTTTATAATTCTATTGAGGAAGGAAACTTTCCAAAATGCTCCCATGAAGAAAATTTTAGATTTTTAAGGGTTCACTCGAAGGGGGGGTTTGAGCGAACCCAAAAAGTGGTTCGCTCAAACCCCCACTTTGAGCGAACTCTTTTGATGATGTCATCCATGTTGGCGCCATTTTTTAATAAAAAACAAAGGAAAAATTGCAAAACAATGGGGGGTTCAAGTGAACCCCCCTTCATTCAAAGGGGTCAAGGGGAGTTCACTCGAAGGGGGGTTCGCTCACAGCCCCCTTTTTTTGCCCTTCTCCCCCTCTTCTACCAAATTTCTACAAAAAATTTCCTTTTGAAGCTCAAGTTGAGGATGAAAATGGAGGAAAATTCATAGACCCAATTGGATGATGGTAGTCCTCAGAATGAGCTATCCATCAAATATAATTTTAATATATTTTGGTTTTATTATGTATTTGTTTAGTTTAATTAAACATAGGTTTTTTACCAAAAATCAAGCTCTATGTTCTACACATGTGGAAAAATAGCAGATTATAAAAAAAAAATGAAAAATATATATGCACTCAATATTGATATCCCTGATCCAACAAAAAAATTGAATTTCGATACATACAAAAAAAAAGTTATGTGTTAGCAAGTAAATCATGTCAAAAGTGCAACTGGTTTGACTTCAAAACTTAATTAAGAAAAAAAAATATTCAATGAAATGCTATGAAACCAATTGCATGAACTAGATATCGTAGTTATGAATCTAAATTCAAAAAAAATAGAATTTTATCCTTCATAGAAAAAAAGTTGTGTTAGCAAGTACATATCACTCTTTAAAAATGGTGTTTACCGTTAAAAACTAGTTTTTGAAAGAGATGGAAAAAGAAATGCAATTTGATTCCAAAAATTAAAAAATATATATATTTAGAATCTACAGACAAAATTTCACAAATCACTAGTTTGCATCATCTTCAAATTCTTCACGATTTAGAAGCTATAGGTGCCTAAAAGTGAAGATTTAGTTAAAAAAAAATCAGTTCAATGTCCAGTTTGGCCAAAAATTGTAAACCGGTATTGTGGGATGATCCATGTTTTGTATAATGAAAGGGGATGTCTTTATAAGTTTGATTTTTTTTCCAAAATGTTGTTGAAATTCTAATCACAGATGGTGGCTAGTATATTGTAATCCTTTTTGTGAACTTCTATGAACTAAAAAATATATTAAATTTAATTTATGCATCAAATGATGAGTCTTACAAGTACTTTTTATTTAGTGGTTGAAGTCTCTGAAAGGGCATTCATTGCACATTACTTGGAAGAGAAGGAACCACTTGTTAGAAATCAAGATTTTTACATATGACATGTTGAGAACATGTATTGTTAATTAAAAAAATAAATTATTTGGTTCATAATTTTAAGTTGTACATTAATGTGTTTTTTAAATATTAAGTATGTAGAAAGGTTTAATATGTCATTGATAATCATATTTTACATGTTTGGACAAAAGAGTTGGATAGAATGTACAAATTCATACTATTCAATCTGATGACAAAGACATGATATTTTACTTTAATAGCATTTAGTATTTTAATATGCAATCTTTATGTGCAATAGATTAGATTGACTTATTTCTTGTGGGAAACTGTTTTTATTTCTATTGCTTGCAAGATGATGAGTAGTTGTACATTTTTGTATGTATTAATGACATACAAATTGAACTAAAACAACTAATTACATAGTAGTGAATGACACTTTATATATATATTTATTTTTATGCTAAACAATGCAAATATTTTATTAAGAATCACAATATAACAAATTTCTTCACAACTATTAAAACACACTTAATGATTGAGTCATTTCCCCTATATTTTACAAATATTAATAACAATATTATTAAAATAATACACATATTAATAATAATTTAACGCATATAGAATATTAATGTAACCAAATCATCTAAACTTGTTTTAATAGACGTTTCCTTGTTTTAAGAGATATTTGTTGGATTAATTAGGATAATCTCTTGATAATTAATTAATTATTAGGTCCCTTATTATTTTTCACTTAAGCTAAACTTATAAGTGTTTTTTATTATTAGATTGGGCTACTTCTAGGTTAAGTTGTATCATTGCATGAGATAATGACACTTGTCATAATATGACCAAATCCTCATCTTGAGTTTGTACTTTTTCTTTCATAAGCATTCATTATTTTACTTTGTAACAAATCTAATAAATTCACATTCACAATAAAATTACAAGATAATCTTAATATCAAATGTCTGTGCATAATCAATCATTCTCTCTTGGTTGTATAGCAAAATAGTTACTTTGACCTCTTATTTGTGATAGGCGTTTTGGTTGTAGGGAATTTTTGGGAGCTGAGGGGTTCACTATCAAATCTAATACTCTATCAACGCATCATATTTGTGAATTCTTATCCAAATTTTCAGAGATACAGCCTTGAGAGAAAAATTGCCTGATCTTAGAGCGAAATGAGCATCATCGATAAGTCTAAAATGACCAAAAACTAAGGATTGCTTGTTGTTTCACCAAATTTGGAGAAGTTGCAAAAACAAAATAGCAGTTAAAAGTCAACACACAAGAATCCGTACGAACTTAAGACCCTGCATGTGTCCCTAGGCTACCATTATTTCTCTGGGCACATGTATATTAGGTGCAAAATTTTATTAATCTCTAGTTTAAAAAAAATCTTAAAAAGTTTAAAAAAGGCTTGTTAAAATTAAAGAAAAGCACATAAAATATTTGTGCACGGGGTTCTATTTGTACCTTGGTTGGAGGGGTGGCGTTGACTGCGGGGCCCACGTAGGTCCACTAACGACTTGATTCAACCGCTTGGAGGTCACTTTATAGTCGCTCGATGGTTTAAAATCCTTGATGTTATTTAATTAGGTAGACGAAATCTAAAAATATTCTCAAGCATCTTTAGCATTTTAATAGAGCAATGAATTGGAGAATATTTTGAGTACAAAATAACATATTCTAGCGCATCAACATGCATATTTCGTCATTGAAAAATTTCATAGCCATTGGATTTATTTTTTGGTGAAGGGGAATATTCCCCAACATATTTTGCTAAAGTCAACATAATGTCATCAGCAGTACAAATGATCGTACAATACCTCTTAGCCCTCTCCAAGCCCTGATTTTCCCTAAAGGAGTGATTTTTTTCTTTTTGGCATAACTTGCCTGTATATAGTGTCAAAATCGAGAAAATAAGATATCATAAGAAGTCTGGTTCGTGTACTTTCTAGTGGTGTAGGTCTTATCATTAAATTTTGCTTCTAGTGCATTTTATTTTTAGTAAAAGTCAGATAATCATTACATGCTTCCGAGCTCATAAATTTTTTCCTGTATCTCTAATTTTTGTGATTCTTATGATGTTGGAAAGGAATTTCAGAGCTCTTCAAATCAATTCATGCACTTTTTCTAGAATTTGACCTAGGTACATTTTATTCAGTTTTTTGTGATTTCACTTTCTAATTAATTACTTGGATGTATTGGCACCTGGAAAGGATTTTTTTACATGAGATGATTTCATTTGATCTACTTTACATGCACTAAGGTTTTCAGTCTCCGATTTTTCATATGAGGAAGAATCATGGGTTTTTTTGTTTATCCTTCTATGGTCATCTTGGAAAAGGATAACTATGAGTCTTGACAACATGAAACCCTGACACATTTCAGGTGGATTGATATTTTTTCTTATCTTTATGGACTCATACGTATACCAGACACACTAGGGAGTTATTTAGCATGGGGTAAATTATCAATGATCATGTTGTCAGAGTGATTTGTTCTAGTGTTAATCTTGATACTATGTGTGTTGTATCAAACATTGATTTTCCCCACACACTTTGGACTCGACTTTGGGAGATCCATGGAGACCCTCACATCTCTCCATTCTTAGAGGATCCTACCATAAATTATTTCATTCCTCTTGTGGATGTAGATTGTATACTCTTTCATGATAATACTTTAGAGGAGCTTGAGTATATCACAGGTCTTGTATATTCTGATGGTTTAGAGACTTGTCTTCATGTTCCCACTCTTTAGATTGAGACTCAATCTCCATCTTTCGTTGTTCTTGATCAACTTGGCATCACCACATCCTTGGCCCCTATTGGTTCAATGTAACAAGGCATTCATCTTCTTCCAAACACAAATTTCTTGGGATTCGTATCTTCTAGACATATCATCCTTGTTTGTGGATTCCTATATAATGAATTTGGAGGATTACTTTGAGGAAATTCATCTCCTCTTAGTTGACAACCATATCATCATTGTTGGCCCATCATCTTCATCATCTTTAGAATTTTTTCTACATCTATCTTCATAAATTCTTGGATTGACATCATCTCATTTTGACACGTGGACACTTGAAATTTTTTCAAAGGCATACATCATTTGGATTTGGGCTCTTGATTATTACATCTTTTGGAAATGGCTTCTCCAATCACCAATGTATCTTTTTCTTCCTAAGGGGAGAAATGTTATTTGTAGGCAATAGATTATGTTCTTTCTTCAAGCATTCATCATTGACACATGAACTATTTATTTATGGGGGGATTCATATCCTTATTTTATTTCTCATAATAGGGAGACATCTATTGTACTATGTGACAAAAACAATCCTTGAGACATCACATTTTGGCTCAACTGCACAAAGATGGGGGACCAAAAAATGGCCATGCCACATTTTGGTCCCATAAAAGAGAAAACACAAATGTGTTATATTGAAACACGCTCACATTATATGATTGAATTCATTATTTTATAATACTTTAAATTATATTTTATGTATATAGTTTCAAGCTATTTGAGAATGGTTTCAGATATCTAGGAGTTATAATGTAGATTTTAGGTTTTGGAAGATCTTATAATTTTTCAAACATAGTCAAATTTTAGTAATTAGTAGGTCAAATTTCAATAATCAAAAAAACAAATTTCAGTAGTCAGTAAGCTCCTACCATCTTGTTCTCTCTTTATCTCACTCTATTTATATCCCTTACACTCTAAACCTCTCTCTCCCTATTTTCATCCCTTTCTCTACGTCTCTCTCCTCTAATCTCAAGCTCTACTTCTCTGTCCTTCCCTCTCACTCTTCTTCCCTCTCTAATTCTATCTCACCTCTCGCTAGATCTCTCTCCCTACCTCTCTATTCGTCTATCTGTTCATCAGTCCCTCTCTACTTCTTTCTCTCTCCCCTCTCCTCTCTTTTCCTACCACTCACTCCCTAACAACCTATCTCTCCCCCCTTCCCTCTCTATTTCTCTTTATCTCACATATCTCTCTCCCTCCCCTCTCCTTTCCTCTCTACTTCTCTTTATCTCACCTCTCCCTCTCTACCTACCTCTCGCTCCACCAATCCCTCTCTACAACCCAATTCTTTTTATTTCACCTCCCTCCCCCCTCCTCTCTCTCTCCTCCTCCTCCTTCCATATCTACTTATCTCTATCTCACCTATCCCTCTCTACCTTTCCCTCCCTTTATCCCTCCCTCTCTCTCTCTCTCTATATATATATATATATATCTCATTCCACATCTACTTATCTCTATATCACCACTCTTTCTCTCCCTCCCTCTCTCCCTCCTTCCATCTCTACTTCTCTCCATCTCACCCATCCCTCTCTAACTCTCTCTCCCCCCCTCTACTTCTCTCTATTTCACCTCTCTCTCTCTCTCTCTCTCTCCCTCCCTCCTTCCCTCTCCACTTCTCTCTATATTTTCTCTCCCTCTCTACCTACCTCTCCCTCCCTCTCTCTCCAATCTTCCTTTCCTTCTCAACCTCTCTCCATCTCTAATTGTCTCTATCTCCACTCTCCATCCCTCCATCCATCTCTCTCTTTAGATAGGAAGATGTAAGTAGAGAGAGAGAGAGAGTTAGTGAGAGAGATAGGGAGAGTTATGGAAGGAGGAAGTGGTAGGTAGAGAGGGAGAGGGAATATAGATAGTAGATTGGGAAGGAGGGAGGAAGGGAGAAAGAGAAGTAGAGAGGGAGAGGTAAGTGATATAGAGATAAGTAGAGAGGAAAGGAGGAAGGGGGAGAGATTGAGAGAGGGAGGGAGGGAGGGAGAGATACAAAGTAGAGAGGGAAGGAGAGAGAGAGAGGTAGAGATGGATAAGAGAGAGATGATATGGAGAGAGATGATAGAGCTTGTTGATTACTAAAATTTGGCCTCTTGGTTATTGAAATTTGATCTGCTGATTATTGAATTTTGACTAAGTCTAAAAAATTATAAGATCTTCCAAAACTTAGAAATTGCATTATAAATCCTAAATATTTGAAACCATTCTGAAACATCCTGAAACTATATATATACATGAAATGTAACTTAAAGTATAATAAAGTAAATGTCCATATATAAATTCCACTTATATATATAGTTCAACTGAAAGATAAAGAGAGATTTTTTCTTTGCAAAAACAAGAGCATGTTATAACACCCTCATGTTATCGTTTTCTTTAGAAATTTCCAAGCCTTTGGCTTGGATTTACCTTGGGGATTTCAACCCTTTGGATTGAAATGAATTTTCAACATCCAAAGACTTGTTTTTATAAATTGTAAAAAAATTGACATAATCTCAAGCGTGATCTTCATCAGGTTTGCACATGTTTCAATGTCAATTCAAAAAATACATGATAATGTTAATATCTCTTATCTTTCTAACCATGTGTTTTTTTCAAGTTTTGAGTATGTTAAGGTTTTCATCTTTAATTTCTTTTGTTAGTGTATCCATTTTTTCCCAAAAAACTAATGTGTGGTATTTTTGACTTTATATTTTAACCATTCATCAAAATTTCAAATAAATCATTTTTAAAAACTCTTATAATCCATTCTACATGTATTAAAAAATGATTTTTGATTATTCTTTAAAAAAATTTAGGGGGGAGCATGCTCAATTTTTTATTTTTCAAGATGTGTCCACTTTGAAAATTAGTAAAAACTCATATATTCATTAAAAATTAGCAAAAAAATCAATCATAAACTACATGGTGCTAGCTATTTTCTTACTAAAGTGA
Source organism: Sequoia sempervirens (assembly GCA_007258455.2). Classification (NCBI taxonomy): domain Eukaryota; kingdom Viridiplantae; phylum Streptophyta; class Pinopsida; order Cupressales; family Cupressaceae; genus Sequoia; species Sequoia sempervirens. The sequence goes on along the minus strand of VDFB02355586.1, from coordinate 30,391 downwards.
TTTTTGAAATACTAAAAAAAGTTAACATTTTAGGGGGCCACACTAGATGTTATGTTTTCTTTTTAAAAAAAAATAGGACCACTTTGTGTGGCCCCCATTTTTTAACCCCTTAACCTTTAGCATTTTTAAAAATAAAATTAGTAGTTTAGAAAGTAGATTTAGAGCACTATAACTCTTATTTTCATTGTATCTTCAAATTTTGAGTGTAACTATCTTCAATTTCTCATCCAAGATTAGTCTTTCCCAGTTTTAGAAAAAAAGTAGCGACTTAAGACCCCTTTTTGGTCCCCCATTTCCATGCACTTACCCATTGAGTCCTCCTATCCTTCTTTCACTAATATTGTTATTTTTTTTTTCTCCCTTTTGGAGATGAGTTTTTTCCCATGTGGTTTTCTCCTTTTCTTTGATTATGAGAGATTCATTTGTTTGTACATGGGTACCTCATTAGGCCTTGTTTCTAGGACCCATTCATGCATTGATGCATCCGTCATTGCATTCTTCATTAGGGTTTTTAGATTCTCCCTAAGTTGATCTTAAGGGGGGTGTTGGAGTAATTAGGATAATCACTTGATAATTATCATTGATTAATTATTACATGCCTTATTACTTTATTCACTTAAGCTAAACTTAGGAGTGCTTTTTATTATTAGATTGGACTATTTATAGGTTAAGTTGTCTCATTTCATGCAATAAGGACACTTGTCATAATCTAATCAAATCATCATCTAAGGTTTGCACTTTTTCTTTTATAAGCATTCATTAGCGTACTTTGTAACAAATCCAATAAATTCACATACATAATACAATCATGTATGTGAATCTCAATATCAGATGCTTGTGTGGAATCAATCATTCTCTCTTGGTTGTATAACAAATCAATTACTTTGATCTCTTGTTTGTGATAGATGCTCTGGTTGTAGATGATTTTTGGGAGCTGAAGGGTTCACTATCAACTCCATCAATATTTTTGAATTCAATATATGAGAGCTAATATATATATACAACTTAAAAATTAGACAAGGAAAAGTACAACTCACCCCATTTTGTGCCTTGACCTAATGAATAAAAAATCATATTCCTTCTCAACATTGGACTTAAAGTCTACAAAATTGTACGGACTCCACTTGTATTCTTTAAAAGAAACATGCAAAGTCTACTTTGAGAGGTCACAATAAAAGTGAGCAATACATAGCTCTTATAAATGATGCTTAGAAAAATGACATGAGTCTAGAGGAAATAACTCTAATGATTTTATCACAATGTCTTCATATCATCCAAAAAGAACAAATACTTTATGGTATTACAATTTTTTAATTACAATAAGATGAGCACAAAACACTACTATCTACCACCTCTACAATCCATGAGAAAATCTTAATATTTTAAATAATTTTATTTAATATATAGATATTTTTAAAATAAAATGAAGAGAGAAAGGGTATTTAGTTCTTGGAAGTATAATGAAGAATTATTTATTGATATGACACACATTTCAATTGTTTAGGTACAAAAAATTGAAGATCTCATTGTAGTTGCTATTTGGTAAGTGTAACATTTCTTTTATGCAAGATAGACCTCTGACCCACAAAAATATTCTAATGCGTAGTCATACATTGTAACCCATATTATTGATTTGATAAATTATGTACTTTGTGACTTAGTTCACCCCTTTCTTTGTTAAACTTGTTAAAGTGTAAGTTGACATTATTTAAAAATATCTAAAGGAAATTATTGGATTGAAAGCGTTCACATTCCACTTAGTCCACCCATAGTTTACTAACTTAATGAGATTTAAGGAGAGATTGATGACAACAAACACAAGCATGCAATGTTCTAGTTGATTTTAATGCAAGTATATTAATTCCTTTTAAAGTTCCAAATTGGGATGCTCCTACTAATAAAGTGTTTCTTTAAGTGAAAATACTCTAGAATTTCTTGACGATTTCTATATATCTTTAAATACCAAGACATAACAAATAGTTAGACTAACATGTACATAATTGGATCTAAATGAATACTATGAAAGGGTAGGAGTTGACAATTAAATTTTGGATTAGAGTGGTACCATGCAAGATTTCTTGCATGCATGGTGAGACTGACCAAGGATGAGAAATGTGAGATCTTAAACTAGGAAATGAGTGTGTGAAGACATGTGCGAAAGAGGTGGGGATAAAGTTAAATTTATGAAAGTGCATAAAAGTGAAAATAATTGAGATTAAGTTTAATCTATGAAAGTGTGTGTAGGAATGAATAAATAAAGATAGACAAAAATAGAAGAAGAAACCAAACTTAACAAAAAAATATATCACATATCACTATATAATCACATTATGGTATTCCATTTAAATGGGGCAAATACTAAATAGAACTTGGAATGAATATGCAAAATTTTCCTACACTAAAACTATTTAGATTTTTTAAACTTGCAAAAAACTAAATTGTAAGAAACTATACACCTAACTCCTAACAAACAAAATATCCACTTGTGCTATCTATAGTCTCTCCAAATTAGTTATCTATAGTCTCTCCAAATTTGTAATAAACTAACACTTATAACTTTAGAAGGTGCAAGTGATGGACCAATATGAAATTAAAGGGAACATTAAGAAGATTAGGAGGAATTTTAAGGTGATTAATTATGTATAATTCATATTTTAATAAAATATTTGAATTGTTTACATTTCTTATCTAAAATATCAAGAAAGTTAATGAAATATATATTTAGAGTGGAACCCAAGTCACAGTTGAACACTGTAATCAAACTGCTTAAAGTGGCTCAAATAACTCTTGTATGAAATGATGCACATGCAAAAGAGATATATAGTGAGTTATGGTGGCAAGAATGGAAATTGACACAACCACCTTAGAAAACGAGGTCATTAAATTTCCAACTACTCTATGCCTTCAATATTGACATTGTAAATATATTTGTGATTTTATTTTCCACCACATCCTCCTCTATACTCCCCATTTCCACACATACCTATAATGTCATTCATCTAACTACAATGTCACTTTTCCTTTCTACTAAAGGGGTCAAAGCATTCTCCACACTTTATATTCAATCATATATTACATAAATATTAGTAGTGTGATTTATGAATGGATCAATTGAATGAACAATACCATGTACATATACAGATTGATATAATCAAGAATTGGGTCTCTTCCCATCTCCTTGTCCCTCCAATCTTCATTCCATGCGTAAAAGTAGGATTTCCCAAGAAGCTAGGGTTACATGCCCCATTAATTAAGAGCGTCTTATATAACAAGGGGCCATTTGTGAGTGAGATCCCTATTAATATTAGAGTTAGAGTTATTTTAAAAGGTAATTGTGGCATACACCCAAATTATGTGTACATATATTATCTTTATAATGATATGATTTTGGATATGATGAAGCACCAATGTGAACTAGATGTGACTATGAAAGAATTTAATTTGACAAGTTTTTGATATAAACTTTATATTTCAAAATTGTCTCTCCAATTTTTAGAACTATAAAATTTCAGTATTAGTAGTTAGAATTTAATTATTTATGATTTGGGGGCATAAACACAAAAATCACAACGATTATATTTGTAAGTAAAATTGACAAAGGTAAAAATTAACAAAATAAATAAAGACCAAAGATTAGTAGTGTTTGGGTCTCTAATCATCCAATACATAGAAAGTGTGTTTGAAAGGGAAGATAGAAAACCCAATGGAGATATCAAGTAAGTTTGAGGGATGAGTGAAGGGCTTAGTGACCAAGGCATGTTTTAATAGTTGCTTCTATTTGGCTAACTCAATCTAACTACTTGTTAAAAATGAATGAGAACATTCAAAATATTTATAATGAAACTCCTAAACAAAGGTCACCATGGTGAAATGTTGATGCTAAAGATTCTCCATGGTTGGTGACCATGGGTGAAATGTTGATGCTAAATATGCTCCATGGTTGGAGCTTGGTTCATAATCTTAAAAAATTGGTGATAGAAAAGGGAAACCTCTCTTTTGCATTATCAAAATGTTAACACTCTTTTCCTTCTAATTTGTACCTTTCTACATGTTTCCATTTCCAAATTTCAATGTCATGTAATCCATACAATTCTATTGTTAAAAGTTGTTATCTAAAGAAAAACATTTAGTTACAAATAATCTATGTTAAAGTAGTTTTCTAAAGTACTTAGTTACATCAAAATCTTAATTAAATTCCTTTATTTACTTTTGTATACTTGATTGGAGAATGACATAATCTACTTTTTTATGTATCATTTCATTTTTATATGTTTAAGGGGACATTATTATGACAACCTTGTAAGTTGGTAATTACAAAAGATTCCTAAAGAAATCTTGATAATCTATTATGCTCCAACCTAAACGAAACATCAATTTAGTACCTTTTTATATTACAAAGTAGTTATATTTGAATAATCTATATTGAATAAAGTAGTTATAAAATATAAATTCTTGCGAGATGACTCTAAATGAATAAAATTCAAAATTTCAAAATAATACAACTGATGTATAAATTAAATAAGAAAATTTATATCACAACTCAAAAAAATAATCCTTCTCAATATTCAAAAATGAAAAAATAAACTTTTTATTTTATAAAATAATACATTACAAATCATAATCAAACACTACACCAGAAACTAAAGCTATTTACAAATCACCATTAAAAAACATATAACACTTTCCTAATGAGAGTTCCACGAGATGTGAAATTTTCTCTGTTAAAGTTTCACCATTTTAGACGGAGGCTATTTAGCTTTTTGAACTTCTAAAAAGCAAAATTATAAGAAACTGTACACCCAACTGCTAACAAACAAAGCATTCATCCGTGCCACCCGCAGTCTCTTCAAATTTGTAATAAATTAATGGCAGCTGGCTGTACCTCGACCAGTCCATAAAATGAAATAAGGAGCTTACCTTTTTCTGGTTCTGAACAAATAAAAAATGGATGGCTAAGGTGGGAGGGAAAACTTTTATGAAAGAGCTCAGATTTGTGGCATAGCTGGGGATGGAGATGGGCTAGGGGCTCTATTGGCAAGAGTCTGCAAAGTAGAGAAGATATCTCATAGAAAACAAAGGGAAGAAAATCCAATCACGAACAAAACGCGTGAGTCTTGAGGATCCTTCCTGCACAAATCCTATCACAAATGCAGCGCTTGTAATACCAGATACTCGCCATCTCCTCTCTCGCAGGTATTTGTTGAAACATAGTTCTATCTTTTCCACCTGGACTTCTCCCCACTCTGCTATGTTTATTGTTTTGATGGCTTGTTCAAGGCATTTGCTCAGATGGATAGCGTCCTCCAGAGCCAGACAGGCTCCCTGACCAAGATCAGGCGTCACTGGGTGCAATGCATCTCCAACAATGGTTACGCTTCCCTTTCCATTTTCCATCCCCCTTCCCCACTCCCATGGCCACACCCACCTCACCTTCAGATCTGCCATATTAATGGTCTCTGCTGGACTAGACTTTATTATCTCTGCAATGGGCTTAGGGAAATCCTTAACCATCTCCAGAGCTGCGTGTCGAACATTCTCAGCATCCCCACAGATCTCTGCATCTAAAATAACCAATTGAAAGTCAGATTGCAAGCTACTTTAATAGAAACAGAGCATGGAAAAAATTAGTGATCTAAGATTTTTTTTGTCATTGCTATTTAATGGATGGATAATTTGATTTCTTTAGTTTAATATGGTGTTCAATTGGAGTTGAGGTCCCAGATAATTATGATAAAATAGGAATAGGGCATGAAGTCATAGTCTGAGTGGAAATTTTTGAGATGAATGGGAGGGCGGATTCAAGCTAATTAGGTTACATTTTTAACATAAAAGAGGGGTAAAAATTTATTAAAACAATAGAAAATTACAGAGCCAAAACATTACATAGCCTTATCAAGCTCCACCAAATGGTCCAAATGTTGAGACAAATTAGGGGGTAATTGACCCCGATCAACCAAATTCCAATCAGGGGCTAATTAGGTTACATTAAGAATAGGGTATGGAATGATTTTTTAAGGATTTGTATGGATTCATTTATTAAAGATATTAGATTTCCACAGTTTATATTGTTAAATAATGCACTTAGATTTTATAGTTAGTTACATCATTAATTTAATTATTTAGTGACAAAGTTTTTTTTTTTTCTTTTTTCTTTTGGGTTAATACTCAATCTTCTAGTACCCCAAGAAATTCAAACCACAAAAAGAAAAAAACCAGTACTACCTTGTGGATGTGATCTCCTGGTTAGAAACCAGTAAACTTTTTGGTCTGTGCAAGGGACAAACCCTGTCCTCAATCCTTTGCCCCAGACCTGTACCATGAGCTTTTCAAAATGGTGGCCTTCTGTATATGTGACCATGCCCCTAATGGAAGTGCGTCCCACTGATTTGGCCGGTGGGAGGCCCATCCATCTTGCAACCACCGAGTACACTCCGTCGCATCCTATCACGATCTGCAACCCATACTTAACTATAAGGAAGCTATGTTTTAAGAAAAAGAGCTGCGTTCAAAAAGCTTTATATTTTTTTTTCAAGGAGTAAATGGTTCAAGACCAGAAAGCTGTACCTTCGCTGTGAGGGATGTTCCGTCCGCAAGCTCTAGCGTGGTGAAAGGAGAGAGGCTCTCTCTGTGTAAGGACACGATTTTGGAGTTGAATCTGATGCTTCCTTCAGGCAATTCCTTGGCTAGTGCTTCCAAAAGTGCCATTCTTTCTATGCACCGAGATTCCGGTTTCACATTTGAATCCCTGAACACATAAGAGGAATTTGCATTTTTGACAAGAATTCTCAATTTGAAAATCGATGACTGGTTCTCTATTAGAGAGGTAATCTTTTATTCTTCACAGGCTATAATCTTACGAAGGGACCAACCCAGATTGTTTTAACCTGTGCTGTTGAAAAAAAATAAGATCCTTTTTCAAATGAGCATCCTTTTCCTTACCCTTTTCCTCCTCTTTTGAGACGGACATTCTTGCAAACTCCAGAACAAATTGAAAAGCCCCGAATCCTGCACACCCACAACTTGTAAGTGAATCTATGTATTACTCTGGATCATATATGATGAGCATAAGCTTTTTAAACTAAATTACCCATCAATTTGAGAGTAAAATGGGCGAAGGGCATCTGCTACGCCCAGAGCATCCAGTGCTTTCCAGGCGTTTGGCCACATATTGAAGGCGGCGCCGGCAGTTCTAAGGCAATCGGCGCGCTCAAGTATCAGGCTCTTCAATCCCACCCTACACTTACAGTGGCTCTGTGAGATAGTGAATCTTGTAATTAAATGGAGAATTTGAAAAACTGTAGCAATACTTACTTATGGAGGGCAAGCGCAGTGGCTAACCCTGCAACGCCCCCTCCTACAATCACAATATCTTGGTCTTCGCCCATCGTAGGTATCGATGGATTCTTCTCTGAATTTGTCAGAGGCAGGGAAACAAAAATAATCTGCACCACAAAATAACAATCCAGTCTGGGCACGCCTTCACCAAAGTCTTTGAGGAGAATTGAGGTTGAATACAAATTGTTTGTGGTTCTGAAACAAATTGAGTATGCATTCGCATCTTTAGTTGTTGCAGTCACGGCAATTAAGAGTCGACGGACTATTTTGGGTATCGAAAGATTATTTAAATAAAAAAATAATTTTTTATTTTATTTAAATAACAAATTTTAATATAATTCTAACATGAAGGTGATTTATATGTATTTTTCGTAATCGTGATATGACTTTCAACAAAATTTTAAGACCAAATTTGTCTTGTTCAATGTATCCATATTTATGTTGATCAATATTATAATGTCTCACATAAAAAGAAGGTATGGATAGATTTTGAAAACCTAAACAATAGTCATATCTATCTCTAATTTATAATCTTCCTTTATTTAATTGTGGATTGTCATACTATTTGAAGGTTAAAGTTGAATGGATAAATATCATGATTTTATTTTTAAATGTCTCATTTAAGGATTAGTTCATATCCTTAAAATATAGTGTTGTCTGTTTTGTATATATATATATATATTAATAATATTCTTTTAAAAATATCTAATTTATGATGAGCACATTCAACTGTAATATTTGTTAAAACATTGCATTATTAAATCTTTAATTTTAATTCTATGATTTTTCCTAAGCATGATTATCCATTAAACATATATTATTGGACTTCTTAAAAAAAGATGATTCAATAAAAGTATGTATAGGAGAATCAATATCACATGAAAGAGTATCCTAAGATGTATCACTAGAAATTATGGGTAAATCATCATAATCATTTATCATAAAAAGAGTAATAATTATGAATAATACAAACAAATGAAGTCAGATTTTCTAGAATAGAAGAATTTTTTTTGTGAAGGTCCATGAAGGATGAAAAAGTGGAGCAATAATGAACCAATTCTCCTAGGGAACATGAAGTGCTAGATTTTAAATAATAGAGGTAAATGATATCCTTGAGGATCAATGGATAAGATGTGAAAAATTATAAGAATACATTAAGATCCTATTATATGAATGAACATATGCCGATACTTAGTTTAATTACAATCTATAATGAAAAACCTAACAATGAAGAACAAATCAAGATAGGGTCAATAAGTGGGAATCTAAATTTTAACAAAAAATGAAAACCCAAACCCTATGTAGCACTTTTGAAAAATTATAATAATTAGATTTGAATCCATAAAATAATAAATTAGAATTATATAGCTCCCACAGGTTAGAGGAGTTGGTTTGAGTCTTGGGTTTGCTCCCTGAGGTCTTGGGTTTGACTCTCTTTGGCCTGGAAATCACCCCACCACGGATGCTGGGGGGCTGCGTTGGTTACCCTATGGCCCCAGAGGATTAGTCTCACCTCGTAAAGGGAACTTGTTGGGATTGAGTCGCGGGGATACCTCTGAGAGTATCAAAAAAAATAAAAAAAATAAGAATTATATAACCCTAAAGGAAAGGTATGTAAGGTATAAATTCACCAAATCAAGGGAAATAAAATGCACACTTCGAAATATGTAAAGTTTATAAATAAACAATATTAATTAAAAGCAAGTGACCCTCTAGATATATAAGTTAATCATGTAAATTAACTAAAGTGAACTAATAGAGATTGAAATTAAAAAGTTTGAATTCAAAATAAGAGGATTAGGGTTTGAAAAGCTCATGATGTGAATTTAACATGATGATACACTATGATAAAAGGCTAATTTCTAAATTTAAAAACATGGTTAACTACTAGAAGCTTGAGATGAATGAATCCTAAAAAATAAAGGGTTAGATAGAATTATAATAGTGATTTTGTCATAAAAAATCTATGTTTTTATCTATATAAAATTTGATCATCGATACTTACAAAAAATTCATCCATTCCTATACAATGCAAGGAAAATGAAGGTGGTGCTAAAGAAAAAAGTGAGACTTGCATGCAAGGTTAAATTTTAGGATTTCCTTGAACCTTATTCAAGCCTCAAGGCTAGGTTATTTTTTTTTTTAAAAAGAGAGTAATTGATGCACAAGTATTTGTCGGTTATAAGTAGTCTTGTATCAACCAAAAAGAATTTGGTATATTTCTTTATTTGGTAGGTTATATTTGTGTGTTAGAAGTTACAATTTCCATCTCTAATCACATTTTTTAAAAGTTATTTTGATGCTCAAGTGTGTTAATGTAAAGGGATAACATTATGAAATTTTTGTTGCACTTATTGAGGGGACATTTTCATATTTCCCTCTTCTTGGTATACAATCGAAGGTTTGTGGTAAAAACGTAATCATGTTTCAAAATCTATATTTGTAACATGGGGTTTCACTAGACATATATATCTATAATTAGTATTGTAGAAACCTAGATTTTCCACCTCAAAAATTTCCACCTTGTGTTATTAATACCACACATTAATTCATCTTATCTAATTCACTCCAAACATCACCATGCACATTGACAGGGAGAGGGGTTGAAGGAATCAATCACTAATTCCTGCTCCGGGTCTCACTTGGAAGACCTTAGTGCCTTGCTGCTCCACCTTAACCTATAGGAACTCCTTCTTGCCTAGGTTCCCCTGGTTCTCCTGGTCAACCTCTCTACCTTGTCAGTTTTTAACTACCAAGCCATCTTTGATACAATTCCTCCATTCATCCTTTAACCCTTAATTCCTTCCTAAAGGTTAATCTTTCCGCAACACTCCACTTGTTCTTGTAGGGGTGGAGAAGTGTCTTAAAAGGCTTCAAACTGCCCTCCAGGGGGTTTTGAAAATTCACCAAGTCTCCAACCATCCATCGCTCCCATCCAACTTACACCTAGGGTTTGGAAGGCTAGTAGCCCTTGAGCCCCAATTAGGCCTGTCACAGAGACAAACTGCAATTTTCTTCTAAAACCACTAAAGGACCAAGGTACTTTGTTTAGGGATTGAGTTACTCATGCCTACACCTTAAAGATTTCTAGGGTTTTAGCCCTGTTCAGCCCGTACTCTGTCCACACTCAAAACTGACCCAAAAGCCTAGGGTTTTCAAGCTTTTCAAGCTGTTTCCAGACTGTCAGAAAGTTCTCCTTCCAAATAACTTGACAGAACTTCCTCCTAACTACCATGCACTGCCAAGACCTTCAACAAAATTCACAAGAAATAATTTCTTTAGAATCTCATTTCCCCTGCAAGTTATGGATCTTTTTCTCTAAGTCTGCCCTAACCGAACCTGCACTTGCTCGCCTAGGGCATCAATTTGCTAGCATCCACAAAACTCAAAAAAAACCTACAAATTAACATATTTACAAGCATGGTGACTAGGCACTATTTCCAAAGGGCCGTACAGTTTGTACGGAGGAAAAGTGCTCTAGCACCACATTTTCAAATAACTAGTTTGTTTCAGACCAAAACTTGAGCAGAAATAAATTATTTACAATAAATATAAATGCAACAAAGAAGCTATCTAATCTCACTCAAAGCTTGAAGACAACTAGAACTACATTGTACAGATCATAACCATAACAAACTAATCCATAGAAGGTCTGCCAAGATACAAAAATTCAGAAATATTAAGACAGAACGCTGTTTTCTTTTATTCACACAAAAACTTCACCAAATTTTATTCCTTCCAACCTTGCTCCTAGGTTGAGGTACCCCTTAAATAGGCTTGTAAATAGTTAGGTTTCTTTTTAACGAGCCTAAGGATGACCAAAAGGTTAATGTTGTAAAACACAGTGTGTTTTCCAACGTTGGTCCATTGTTTTGAAAACAAACAAGATAAGCTTCCAAAGCTTACTCAACTTGCACCACTTCTAACTCAGGGAGAAAAAACCTCAACCACAACCAAGATGGTCAACATGACCTCACACAACACAACAAAAATTAGAACTTCAACCAAAACTTCAATAAACCTTGAACTTTGCCAGGTGCTCCTGCACCACACATTAATTAGTTGATACCATGTGTACCATCACATTCTATTAGCTAATTTTAATTATCATCAATTAGTTGACATGATACATGTGATATTGGGAGAAAATATGCTCATTTGAGGCATATTATCTCCTTTTTCAAGAGATGTAGATCATGATGTGATGCAAAGTTCCTAATTCTACAATTGGAGCTTTTGGATATGATTTGCGATAATATGATTGATGAGTGGAGTGATCATTTTACTTGTGAGATTATAGTTATTATAGTGTTTTATTTGATTTTAATTGGCATGAGATGATCAATTGTACACAGGTATACTAGATTTTTGCAAGGCTAGAGATCAATTGATCTTGGATGTTGTGTGTTGAGAAGGTTACTCTTTGATGAGGTTTCATTAGGAAGATGTTTGGATGTGAGTTCAATATGGACCTATTGAGGAGATTATTCTTGGAGAGAGCCCTTATGGCTTGGTCTATCTTGGAGATGCAATCTCATTCCCCACTCTTGGTCCTCTATGTGGTGAATCATCTAATAGGTGTTGCCCACCTTATTTTTATATGCATTTTATTTCATGATCTATTTCTCATGGGAATTATTCTTAAGCTACAGATATTAGGTTCTTGAAGGGCGTATTTGAGGATTTCTTAGCATGGGTTATTTTTCCTTTATGTTATCATGGGAATAAATTTTGAGCTATGCATGTTAGTTTTGGAGGGCTTATTTGAGGAGTTTAAATGATGATTTTTGGCTTATTATTTGGTTTTAGGAATGAATCGTTTAGTTTCATCTTTCTGTATTTTGAGAGGCTTATATCTTGGTTGGTCTATTAATTCACATTATATGTTTGATCAATAGTGTTGTGTTGGTAAGGATTTCCACTTTGATATTTTTTGAAGGAGATCTTTCTTGTCACATCTTGAGCACTTAGATGTGTTGATAGAAGGACATTCCACATGGATTTGATTTGTAGGTTATCTCCATGGTATTTTTTTTCTTCCTAGAGGTTCATGTTCACATGACATTGGATTTGAGGTTTATGTGGAGCCATTGTGGTCACTATGTTTATGGCCATTTTTTTCTTTTATACTTAATTATTTACTTTTGGGCAATAGTAAGGAGGATATTTAATCTCTTTCATTTGTTGAGTGTAGAAAAATTAAAGAGAAAAAAAGGCTAGTGATGAGAGAGTTGTATTACAATAGTTTAGTTTTTAAGTTTTTCATATCATTATAGATGTTCCTTGATATTTCACAATATTGATGAAATTGGCTACTCCTTCTATGTGAGTGCTATTGTTGGAATGATATTGATGAAGTATATATAGGATAATTCATAGACATGACAAGAAACTCAAATCATGAGGTGTAGGAATTAGATAAGCACTAGGTACACCAGCATCACATGAAAGAGAATCCTAATATGTTTCACTAAAAGTTAGGGGTAAATCATCATAATCATTTATCATAAAAAGAGTGAACTAATTATGGATAATACAAAAAAATGACATCAAATTTTTTAGAATAGAAAAAAAGGTTTTGTGAAGGTCCAGGTTATCCCACAATACTGGTTTACAATTTTTGGCCAAACTAGACAGTGAACTGATTATTTCTAACTAAATCTTCACTTTCGGGCACATATAGCTAAATTGTGAGGAATTTGAAGATGATGCAAACTAGTGATTTGTGACATTTTTTCTGTAGATTCTAAATATTGTTTTCAAAATTTTTGGAATTAGATTGCACTTCTTTTTCCATCTCCTTTGAAAACAATTTTTTATCAGTAAACACCATTTTAAGGAGTGATGCTCACTATATACAACATAAATTTTTTTCTATGAAGGATAAAATTCTATTTTTTTTGAATTTAGATTTGTAACTATGATATCTAACCAGTTCATTTGGTTTCATAGTGTTTTATTGAATATTTTTTCCTTAATCAAATTTTGAAGTCAAACCAATTACAATTCAGACATAGTCATACCATATACAACATAATTTTTTTTGTATGTATCAAAATTCAATTTTTTTTATTAGATCAAGGACATCAATACCTAGCCTGAACATATTTTTCAGAATTTAATTTTGATAATCTGCTATTTTTCAACATGTGTAGAATAGAGAGCTTGATTTTCGATGAAAAACTACATTCACAAGAAATAAAAAATAAATATAATAATCAAATTAAATTTATTTAAAAATTATACTTTTTGGGAAGCTTATAATAAGGACTACATACTCACAAAAATATAAATTTTAAATGAATTCATTTGATCCCCGAAAAGATAAATCAAAAGTGGTTTTTTATCATCATTTTGATGGGTGTAAATGAGACTCCATTATAGGTATGGTTTAAAACTAGCGGGGTTCTATCCAAGGGGGTTTGATCTAAGGTGGTTTGGTCAAACCCTTTTCAATTGGAATCATTTAAATGGAACTTTTAAAGGCTTAAATCATTATATTTTCTAAAAATATGTGATTTCAACAAAAATCAGGATCTCTGAGAAAGTGTAAACCAGTATTGTGGGATCACCCTCCATGAAGGATGACAAACTGGAACAATAATGAACCAATTCTCCCAAGGAGCATGAAGCACAAAATCTTAAATGATTGAGGTAAATGATATCCTTTAGGATCAATGGATAAGATGTGAAACATTATAAAAACACATTAAGATCCTTAATATATAAATGAACATATGCTAATGATAAGGTTTAATTACAATCTATAATGAAAAATCTAACGATTAAGAACAAATCAAGATAGGTTCAATAGGTGGTAATCCAAATTTTAACAAACAATGAAAACCAAAACCCTAGGTAGCACTTAGGAAAAAATAGAAAAAATAGATTTAAATCCATAAAATTAAAATTATATAACCCTAAAGGCAAGGCATGTAAGATACAATTTTACCAAATCAAGGGAAATGAAGCACACACTTCAATATATAAAGTTTATAAATAAATAATATTAATTAAAAGCAAGTGACCCTCTAGATATATGATTTAACCATGCATTTTTTTTTTAAAGGTGCAATGCACCCATATTATTAAGGGTAAACGCTTTTGATCAGAGCTATGAACTGAGTAGAAGAAACCACAAGATACTACCAAACTCGTGAGTACAAAGTCCCAATGAAGGCACAAGGCCTACGAGCACTTTGGCCTAGTGAGGGTTTGAACCTTGGTGGCTGTCACTACAACCAAGCAACTTGACCATCAAACCACACCCTTATTGGCAAATTAACTAAAGTCAGCTAATAGAGATTGAAATTAAACAAGTTTGAATTCAAAATAAGAGAATTAGGGTTTGAAAAGCTCATGATGTGAATTTTACTTGATTATGCACTATGGTAAAAGAACAATTTATAAAATTTAAAACATTAACTATTAGAAGCTTGAGATGAATGAATCCTACAAAATAAGGGTTAGATAAAATTACAATAGTGATTTTTTCATGAAAAAATTATGATCTTATATACATAAAATTTGATCATCGATACTTGCAAAATAATTCACCCACTACTATACAATGCAAGGAAAATGAAGGGATAAGTGCACCAAGTTGTGGCACAAAAATGGCTCTTAAGATGCCATTTTTTTTTTGAAATCAACAAAGTCTGATGTTCACAAGAAAATGAAGATAGTTACGTACAAAATTTGAAGATGCAACAAGAACAAGAGTTGAAGTGCTCCAAATCTACTTTCTAAGCTACTACTTTTTTTGAAAATAATGAAGATTAAGGGCTTCAAAAAGGGGGGTTACCAAAAGTGGTCCTATTTTTCTAAAAAATAGCATGGTGTCTGTTGTGACCCCCCTTTTTCATTATTTTTTTAAGAATTTCAAAAATTCAAATAGTGAGAAATTAGCTAACACCATGTAGTTTATCCCAGTTCTTTCAATTAATTTTTTAATGAATACATAATATTTTACAAATTTTTGAAATGGACACATCCTAAAAAGCTAAAATTTGAGCATGCTCCCCCCTTTTTTTTTTGAAAACTAATTGAAAATCACTTTTTTTTATTACATGTAGAATGGAGTCTAGTTTATAAAATATAATTTGTTTTGAAATTCAATGAATGAGTAAAAATCTATAATAAAACTAGCACATGTTGGTTTTTTACAAAAAATGGAGGCACTAACAAGAGAAGTTATAGATGAAAACCTTAACATAATCAAAATGTTAAAAAATTATATGGTTATATAAGTAAGAGAGAGCCTAACGTCATCATAGTTTTTTTATAAACTTGCTTTGAAAGACGTGTAAACCTGATGGTTAACACAACCAAAAATGTGTGAAAATTTGTTACCCTTCCAAAAAATTATGTCCTTGGCATGAAATGGCTATCCTAAGGTAAAATCAAGCCCTTTGGGTTGGTATTTCCTAATGCAGTCAATTTGGCGAGTGCCAAATTTGGCGCTCACCAATTGTTGCATTACATTTGGCTAGTGCCAAATTGATTGCATTAACAAAAAAGATAAGTTCGCTTTCTATTTGTCTCTCTCTACCCCACTTTGATAAGCCTTAAATTTTATGGTTTATGATCAATGATGGATAGTCAATGTTTTACCTTTCACTCCCTCTATGCCTCCTACCCTCTTAACCAATACTTACCCTATTCTCTCTCAACCCTCTCTAGGCCTCTCCCACCTTCTCTACCTTGCCTTCCCTCCTTAACCCCATCTCCTTCCTTGCCTCCCTACCTCTCTCTTCTTCTATCTCCCTTTGTTATTGTTTCTCACCCATCTCTCTCCTTTCTCTTGATTGCTACCTCTATCTCCCATCTCTTTCTTTTCTCTCTCATCTTCTCTCTCCCTCCCCTTTCTAGGTCATTACCTTTTTATCTCCTCTTCCCTATGTCTCTCACTCCCTCCATGTGTACCTCTCCATCCATCCCTTGTTACTCCTCTACTAATACTTCCCTAAATCACTCTCCCTCTCTTCTTTCTCTCCCCCTTCTAGGTCTCTCCCACTCTCTCCCTATCTCCCTCTATATGTTGCCTTCCCTCCTTACCCCCATCTAGATCCTTGCCTCCCTACCTCTCTCTTCTTCTCTTTCTCTATTATTGTTTCTTTCCCATCTATCTTCTTTCTCTTGATCACTACCTCTTCCTCCCACCCTCTCTCTCTCCCCATCTCCCCAACTCTCCCTCCTTCCCTCTTTACCTCTCTACCTCTCCCTCCTTGCCTCATTATCCACCCCTCTCCCATCCTCTCTACCTTGCCTTCCCTCCTTAGGGTTTAAGGGTCGAAGGTTGAGGGATTAGGGTTTAAGGTATAAGGTTGATGGATTAGGGTTGAGGGCTTAGGGTTTAAGGTATAGGGTTGAGGGATTAGGGTTGAGGATCTAATGCATAGGGTAGAGGGTTTATAGTTGAGGGTTTAGGGTTGAGCGATTAGGGTTGAGGGTTTAAGGTATAGTGTTGAGGTTTGAGGGTTGATGGTTTAAGGGTTGAGGGTTGAGGGATTAAGGGTTTAAGAGTTGAGGGATTAAGGGTTTAAGAGTTGAAGGTTTAAGGGTTGATAGATTAGGGTTTAAGGTATAGGTTTGATGGATTAGGGCTAAGGGTTTGATGAATAGGTTTGAGGGTTGGGGGTTTAAGGCTATAAGGGTTTAGGGTTTAAGGATTGAGGGTTGAGGGTTGAGGGTTTAGGGATAGGGATTAGGGTTGAGGGTTGAGAGATTAGGGTTTAAGGGTTGAGGGTTGAGAGATTAATAGTAGAGGGTTGAGGGATTAGGGTCTAAGACATATAGTTTTGTTTGTGTAATATATATATATATATATATATATATATAATTGTTCATTAATAATAAATATTGTTTAAATATAATCATAATGAGCACATTAAATTGTAATATTTGTTAAATCATTGCATTATTAAATCTTTAATTTTAATTATGGGATTTTTCTTAAACATGATTATCCATTAAACATATATTATTGGGCTTCTTAAGGAAGGATGATTCAATTAAAGTTTATATAGGAGAATCCATAGACATGAGAGAAACTCAAATCATGAGGTGTAGGAGATAAATAATTACTAGGTATACCAATATCACATGAAAGAGCATCCTAAGATGTATCACTAGAAATTGGGGGTAAATTATCATAATCATTTAGCATAAAAAGAGTGTACTAATTATGGATAATACAAACAAGTGAAGTAAAATTTTCTAGAATAGAAGAAAAAGTTTTGTTAAGGTCCATGAAGGATGAAAAAGTGGAGCAATAATGAACCAACACTCCTAGAGAACATGAAGCACCAGATCTTGTATGATAGAGGTAAATGATATCCTCAAGGATCAATGGATAAGATGTTGGACTAATCGCCAATGTCTCCCTTTAGGTTTGGGACATGGACTAATTGCCTCCCATGGATATGCTTATCTATGGCATTTGTATCAGGCATTAACAAGTTGATCTTTTGGCACAATGACAAACATGTTCCAACAAATGGTATCAGAGTTGGGTTGCGGGTTCAAATCCCCTTGGGTGACGTTGAGGGGGGGATTGTTGGACTAATCACCAACATCTCCCTTTGGATTTGGGACATGGACTAATTACCTCCCATGGATCCACTTATATCTATGGCATTTGAATTGAGCATTAACAAGTCAATCTTTTGGTGCAATGACAAACGTGTTCCAACATAAGATGTGAAAAATTATAAAAAAACATTAAGATCCTTAATATATGAATGGACATATGCTAATGATAAGGTTTAATTACAATCTATAATGAAAAATATAACAATGAAGAAAAAATCAAGATAGGGTCAATAAGTGGGAATCCAATTTTTAATAAACAATGAAAACCCATACCCTATGTAACACTTATGAAAAATTAGAATAAATAGATTTGAATCCATAAAATTGGAATTATATAAACTTAAAGGCAAGGCATGGAAGGTACAAATCCACCAAATCAAGGTAAATTAAATGCACAGTTCAAAATAAGTTTATAAATAAAAATATTAATTAAAAGCAAGTGGCCCTCTAGATATATGAGTTAAGCATGTAAATTAATTAAAGTGAGCTAATATAAATTGAAATTAAACAAGTTCGAATTCAAAATAGGAGGATTAGAGTTTGAAAATATCATGATGTGAATTTTACTTGACGATACAGTATGGTAAAGATCAATTTCTAAACTTTAAAACATGGTTAACTATTAGAAGCTTGAGATGGATGAATCCATTAAGGGTTGGATAGAATTACAATAGTTATTTTGTCATGAAAAATCTATGATCTTTTCTACATAAAATTTTATCATTGATACTTGCAAAAAAAATCACCCACTGCTATACAATGCAAGGAAAATGAAGGTGGTTCTAAAGGGAAAAGTGAGGCTGGTATGCAAGGTTAAAGTTTAGGATTTCCTTGAACCTTAGTCAAGCCTCAAGAATAAGTTAAAAAAAAAATGAATAATTTATGCACAAGAATTCTTTGTCTATAAGTAGTCTTGTATCAACCAAAAAAAAATTGGTTTATTTTATTTATTTTTTAGGTTTTATTTGTGTGTTAGAAGTTATAGTTTCCATCTCTAATCATATTTTTTAAAAGTATTTTGATGCTTGTATGTTAATTTAAAGGGATAGCATTGTGATATTTTTGTTACACTTATTGATAGGGGACACTTTCATATTTCCCTGTCCTTGGTATATGATCTAAGGTTTGTGGTAACAACCTATGTTTCAATATCTCTATTTACATGGGGTTTCACTAAACATAGATCTATAATTGGTATTGTAGACACATAGATTTTATACCCTAAAATTTTCCACCCTCTGTCATTAATACTACACATTAATTCATCTTATCTAATTTAATCTAAACATCACCATGTCTATTAATTAATTTATCCCATGTGCTCCATCACATTCAATTAGCTAATTAATTATCATTAATTGGTTGACATGATACATGTGATATTAGGAGAAAATATGTTCATTTGAAAGATAGTATTATTTTTCAAGAGATGTAGATCATGATGTGATGTAAAGTTCCTAATTCTAGAGTTGGAGCTTTATGATTGATGAGTGGAGTGATCATTTTACTTGTGAAATTATAGTTATTATGATGTTTTATTTGATTTAAGTTGGTATGAGATGATTAACTTAAAACTATATTAGATTTCTACAAGGCTAGAGATCTATTGATCTTGTATATTATGTGTTGAGAAGATTAGTCTTTGATGTGGTTTCAATAGGAAGAGGGTTGAACGTGAGTTCAATATGGACTTGTTGAGGAGATTATTCTTGAAGAGAGTCATTATGGCTTGGTATATCTTGGAGATTGAATCTCATTCCCCACTCTTGGTGCTCTAGGTGGTGAATCATCTAATAGGTATTGCCCACCTTATTTTTAGATGCATTTTATTCCATGACCTATTTCTCATGGGAATGATTCTTAAGCTATGGATATTAGGTTCAAAGGGCTTATTTAAAGATTGATTAGCATGGGTTGTTTTTCCTTTGTCTTATTATGGAAATAAATCTTGAGCTATGGATGTTACTTTTGGAGGGCTTATTTGAGGAGTTTAAATGATGGTTTTTGGCTTAATATTTAGTTTTAGGAATGAATATTTGATCATCATCATCAAATCCATTAGAAATTTTATGTGCATTATCAATTGGTAAGTGTCCTAACCCAAATATATAGGAAATTCATTGTAATATGAAAGTTTTCCATTAGCAATTGAACAAGCCTCTTCATTCTTTCTCTCATCAATACATTCCTTGTTGAAAACAATCATGTCCATGTTTTAAAAAAAAATGCATATTCCATCTCTGCTTCACATAGACAATTAGGAACAATAAGGAAATGATCATGTTCATCAGCATCATAGTCAACACCATCAACATCTTTTTCGTTTCTGACACTGTGCTTAGAATCAGGGTATTGAACACATACATTCTTATCTTGAAACTCATCATCATTCAAAAAGCTAGCATACTCTATTGCTGATATAACTAGATTACATTCTAGATATTCTTCAGATGGGATTTGTTCATTCACTTGTGAGAAAATGACTTCATGAGCATTCATAATATTACATCCTTCATGGGAAGAAAATTCTTCTAGATTTTCCTCATAAAAACATTCATAATCCTCAGAAAAATAATTAGAAACTTCATTCTCATCATGATTCTTCTCACAAGAAAATTCATCATCACATACACTATGCTCAATCCTTAAACTTTCATCCTCAATAACTTGACCCCTAACTTGTGATGAGAAAACAACAACACTTGCCATTGTATCATTATCTTCATTACTAGTATACTAATTTTGACATAGGCTGCTTGTGAGTTGATTACAATCACTATCCTCATCCATACCACAAGATGGATGTTTATTTTTTGATATACCCTTTTCACCTATTTGCATTGCTTTATGATTTTTCTCAATAGGATAGTCCCTACTGACACTTCAAGTGCATAATCACACTTGGCTCCCTCAACAATCCTTATACAATCAAGCATTTGATCAAAACAATAAGGCCTCAATTCCTTTGGCAGGGTACTCGGCCCTGGCTCAAAAAATTTGCAAAACAAATCAATGCATACTGAATCCCCAGGTCTGAAATTCTTGGGGACTTCTAATGAGGCATCCAAAAACCTTACAAATAGGTCATATTGTGATTCTCCCTTATGTATTTTCATGCTAGACAATCCTTGTACAAAAGACACCTGATTGGCATTGCTCAAATTTTGTTGACGTTCAACTTGGAGCTCACTATGATCTATGAGCTGTAATGATGGACAATCAAGACACTAGAAGCATTATCATCCTGACAATCATTTCTATTACCTAATCCATGAATTCCATTTGCACAAGGTATGCTAGGATAACCAACACTTGTAGCCATATATCCCTTCATCATTGAATATTTCAAATTGTTTTCAATGTCCATAGCAATTTGGTATGCATTATGGAGTGTTGTAGGCTCTTTATCTCTTAACAATACAGCCGGTATTTCATCAAATGCATTCCCGCAAGTATACAAACGTCATACCTTGGCATGGTACATCTCTTTCAAACACCTCTCGGCTGCCTTGAAAATATGTAGATTGAAAGTCGGGACTTTCAATCCCATGTTCTTCCAGATGTTCAAAGCAGGTTCTCGTTCCTACCAAAATTGATAAATCCTTCTCACCTCTCAATGAATGGCAATGGCGAACATATTCCACAGGTTGTGTTCATGTCGGAAAATATGAAGAAATTCTGCACTTCCTGTTATCAAACGAATTCTACGACAAACATCCTCAGCGGCCGAGGTTCCAACCTACTCAATTCAAAAACACTGTGGATGCTTATATGCCAGACTGGAGTTTTCCTTTTCGATTCTTTTTGCAAACGTTCCCTTTAAATCTCCCATTAGAAACGGTTTGGGAACCTTGAGTACTCATTAAAAACCCCAGCGGTCTTGGTACTTTGAAATGGAAAAATTATTTTGACAACATGGCAGGGGTTGCACGTTCCTCATATTTGTATCTGACACCCCACAAGGATGTACACATGAATGAAACATTTTCTTATACCACTTCACAACATCTAACATCAACTCTACAGTTGATCATTGCCCTATTTCTTGCTTTTATCATGATCTTAAAATATTACAATGCACAACTCAAATACATCTACGTCTAAGATCTTTCGAATAGGCATATTTCAAAAACAAGCATACTTCTTCCACAATAGAGGCTGTAAATGATAACTCAGAAGTATCTAAAATATTACTATCATTCCCTTTCTTAGTGCTTGGTTTCACTCAATAGGGAACCAATTTTTTCCAAGACTTTTAAATATAGTTTTCACACACAAATTTATGCTTCTTGAAAGTCAAAATATGAAAAATACCTAGATATATTGTAGTTGCTACGAATTCTTCCAACTAGAAATCTTTGTAGATCTGAAAACCTCTTTACAATTTCCTCAAGTTCTTTCCATAGAGTTGCCACCTCTCTTCATAGAGGACTAAACTTCAATAATATAAAGTTCTTTCAAAGATAAATCTTATTCTACATCTTCACCAACAACAGAGTCATAAATCCCTATATATTTACTGCAACACAACCCTTTCCAGGTCCAAAACTTCAATATCTGAACCAGATGTTTAGATTTACCAAATTTTTAACTCCTTCCAAATAGTAATGGATCCCTTAGAAATTCTCCTCCTAGATTCTCATCAGGATGCTTTGTCATATGAGCTTAGCCTTGCTTCATCCCTGCTTAGCAAATTCTTCATCTTATTTTTTCTTGATTTCCCCTCAACACGTAATAATCAAAAGTGTGGTGATCTCTTTAGGTCACTTCATCTGGCTAATTTTTGGGAAATCATGAAAATATCATGGAATTGTGCTCATAATAATGACTCTGGTAATCTGGTAGGATTTACTACAACAACCCTAGGGCCATATACAATAACGGGAACACCTAATAAAAGCTTGAAGATTGAAAGATGATTTATATTTCCAAAATATTGACTCTATTACTTCTCGAATTCTAGTGGAACTAGGATAATTTCGTATGGATTTCATTAAAATTTAGTAGAGTCGCCTAACTGGTTATTATTTTTAAGAACCAAACTTAATCTCATACACTCTTGCGAACTTTCCCACAGTTCAACGGCTGTGCTAAAAGGAATTGCTAATGAATGCGGAGACTTACTCAACCTCTACCTATGTACCGCTTCGTGAAACTCAAGAGGGTAATCTTGACAATGCTTAGGTGATATTCTTGTGCCATTTTATCATGATCATTTTGACAAATAGATGCATTCCTATAAGCTGCTAATTAGATAAAAAATTTCAAGGATTTGGCCGACCCTTTATAATTCAAACTATCAAATATCAAATTGAGATAGAAAAGTGGATGTACTTTCAACTCTGAGATTCAATTTCTTAATTGCATAAAGTTGTCTTGTTCATTCTCTACTTCATGTTTTTTCAATGTTTAATTTTTTGATCAATTTTCTTGATATGATGTTGAATTCTATATCACTTTAAATTGCAATTGGTTAAAATAATTGATAATTATTAAAATGAAGTATAAAACATGGAAAAAATTGTTCATATTCTTCAAAACATGAAAATGACCATTCAAGTATTCAAAAAAATGAAAATAATAATTCAAAATATCGTTTTTTATTTAAAAACATGCAATTTTAATCTTCTCAATCAATGAAAAAAGAAAAAAGGTGATAAATGTTAAATAATTGTTAAAAATTCTCAAAAAAATAAAAAAGTGTTTATATGTTAGAGAAAGAATAATTTGTAGGGTAAAACAAAGCATGCGAGTCCAAACTCATGGGATACACAAGTTTATTTTACTGTTCAATATTTTTTACTTGCAAAGAAACACATTTACATTATTGAATGAGCACATTTTAATGTGTTCACACTATTTGTTGCCTTGGATATTTCCAACCCAGGGTTAGAATTCGTTATTAATATTGAAAGACATGTTTTTTTAAAATGTAGAAAACATCTAAATGTTGAGCATACTCTCCATCATGTTTGAACGTCTTTAAATGTTGATCTAAAAAATGTTAGATAACATTGAAAGCTCTCTCTTATCTTTCTAACCATATAAATTATTTTACATTATCAATATATTAAGTTTCTGACCTTGATTTTTTGTCAGTCTTTTTTTCTAAAAACCTATGTATTGTATTTTTAGTGTCATCTTTTACCGGTCCATTAAAACCTGAGCTCGTACCATTTCATTATCTCTATACCCGTATTCTTTGTTTATATTAAAAGTTAAACTGATCAAATTCCCCGTTAGCACTTGTATTTTGCTCTTCGCGATGCAATTTCGGAAAATTAATAAAAGTCATATATCGATTAAAAATCAGGCGGTAAAAACCCGCATAAAACCGCTACTTTGATGTTGGCGACTTTTATCAAAATGCTTCAAAAACATTTTAAAGTCAACATTTTAGGGTAGCACAGATTTCGGACAGCCAATGTTATAATTTTACCAAAAACATGAGCACTCTCAGGTCCTCTATTTCGAAATTCACTTAACCTCCACCATGCTCTTTCTTCAAAATCGAATATAAAGAGCATCTCGCTAAACTATGACTCTTCCTTTAGGCATCTTCTGTAAATCTGGCGTACTTTAATTTCATCATATCGGGCTTCTTGGCCGATTTTAGATAGAAAAATAAGTGACTAGTTTTGACCCCCATTTGGTCCCTCATTTCCATGCACAATGTGATGAATGCATAGAGGGATTAATTGATTAGATATGATTGGATGTCTAAAATGAGTTAGGTTTTATACTTTTATACAACACCCTAGCCTACAAATTAAACATTTTGTGCTCAATTTTCCAAGTAATGGCTAGTTAAAAGGATTTATCGATAATTAAATATGAGTATTGAAAGTTTAGGGGTCAAAACTGTAATTACAATTTTAAAAGAAGTTCAGAATTCTAGCTAAAATTTAGTCCAAGTTAAGAAATGTGGAATTTTTAGATTAAGATGATATGCTTAAGATATGTGAAGTCAAATTCAATCAAAACTCTAATAAATCATTGAATTCTAGGTAAAAATACATCACTTATACACTATACATTACATATAAGACAAGTGATGCATTACATCTCATTCATGCCAGTATAATGTGTACTATGGTAGTTGATTTAAAGTATTATTGGCAGAATAATTAATTTGTTAACATTACTAATAACATGAATTTTTTTGAAATCATAAGCAATTGCAAAGATGCAAAATTCTACAGAGGTGGAAAATTCGGGAGAAGAAAAATTAGGTGTTGATGGTGGTCATAAGAATGGAGCTGCTAAGGTGAAGAGTAGAAAGAAATGTCTAGAAGCATGCCACAAATCCTTTGTATCCATTGACTTGTCAAAGGAAGTGGAAGAGGAATCGACGATGCTTGAAGACCTAGCAATAATTGCTAGGGTAATCGTTCTAAGCCAGGAGAGGTGCTCTTTGAGAAAATGGATCATAGAGAATTGGAATTTGTAAACTTCCTCCCTAAGGGATTCTCTGTGATTGTCTTCCAGTCGCTGGAGGCTAGGGAGGCAGTGTTGGAGGGTGGTCTATGGAGGTTTCAAGAATCTCTAATCTATATTCAGAAATGGATTTTGAACTTTAATGCAACAAAACATGAACTCTGCAAAAAGCCAGTGTGGATACGAATGTATAATCTCCCCTTGGAATACTAGACTGAGGAAAGTTTGGTCAAGGTCGGAAGATCTCTTGGTACATTGGTGAATGCAGATGTGGAAATAATTGATGGGGAATCATATATATATGCCAAACCAATGGATTGCTTTTCGCCAGTTGATTTTAACGGAAATCCTTCTTTTGTGCAGTACCGTGGAGAACACTAGATAAACTACGGAAATCGGCGATAGCGAAAACACTTTGCTCTTTATGTTCACAAACGAATCCTATCTCAATGGGGTTGCTGTCCAATGCCAAAACCGCAAAGATATATGTCCTTCCTGAGCGCCCATCCCTCCCGCATCCCACTTCCAATGCGAAATTCGTGCCGGTCTACCTGATGCATCAGCGGTGGTATCAACCGAGCTCCTTCCAACCGGTGGATGTGGCCGGTCCTTAATCAGTGTTCTACTTCCAGAGTCGCGACGGTCTAATTGTGATAATCTCTATCGCAATGAAAGCCTAATTTTGAATTTCCAAAGAGGATACGCCTTGACGCGTCTGGAGATGGATTAACTCGGACATGAATTTGATCCCCTGCGGTGCATTTCCGATAACGCATAAAAATCGTTGAAAGCGAAAGAGTGGCGAATAGGCAAAAATAGTAAACAAAAGCATGAGGAGGAGGCTAGGGAGAAAGGCCCTGCCAAGTGTAGCAAAATTCTTCACATCCAAGGGATCCAAGGCCTACCTTGGACAACCATGAAGATCATAACCTAGAATGTTAGGGGCCTATCAACCCCTGAAAAAAGATGCTTGGTAAAGCATCAACTTGAACAAATCAAGGTAGACATTATACTGCTACAAGAAACAAAAGTAAGCTCTCTAGAAGGTAAGAAGTTTTTAAATTATTGTAGAAGTTGCAATGGTTTCTTCTCTAATGCCTTAGGATCTTCTGGGGGATTGGGGATTCTATGGTTTTCCAATATTGAATATGTTCAAGTATTGGAATGTAAGGTGAATTGGATTCTCGAGATGGTTAAGTGCCACCTCGGCAAGGAGATCTTCCCTCTGATCAATGTCTATGGTTCGATCAAAATTGAAGAAAAATTAGGCATTTGGAAAGGCATTCTAAACATCTTGGGCCCACTCCAAAAGGAATTGGTGCTTGTGGGTGGAAAATTCAATGTGATTCTAAATCTGGAAGAGAAGAGTGGGGGTTCATAGAAAATTAATAAAGCTATGACAAATTTTAGAGATTTCATGACTTCTCTACTGACAATTGAATGCTCCCCTAGAGATGGTATCTATACCTAGAAAAACTAGTGCTTGGGTTTCATGAATATTGCTGAATGGTTGGATTGGTTCTTTCTTGGCTTAGGATGGTATGGAGACAAATACAATTGCACTTCCAACATCCTCCCAATCTCAATTTCAGATCACTTCCTAGTAATGTTATCAATAAATTTGAGTGAAAGACCCCTCAATAGCTACTTCAAGTTCAAAACAATGTGATGGAAAGATTCAAGTCTGTTTGGGCTAATGGAAGCTTGGTGGTGGGAAGAGCAGTGGATCAGTGGTACCCCAAGTTTCAGGTTGGTTATGAAACTAGGTTTCATGAAGAAGAAGCTTTGGTGTTGGAACAAGTCCTGCTTTGGTGAAATTTTTAAAGAAAATTTGAAATTGGAATCAAATTTGGAAGCTCTAAATGAGTTGGTGATAAGAAACAGGATGATCGCGATTGAATTTGCTAAGGAGAAAGAGTTGAATGCCTAGCATGTTGAGTTGTTGGCTAGAGAAGAGATATTCTGGAAGGACAAGGCCCATGAATCTTGGCTAAGAGCTGGGGATTTGTACACAAAATTTTCCCATGCAACCTCTAGAACAAGCGCTTGAAAAACTGGATCTACAACATTAAGAAACTGGATGGGAGCATAGTGGATGATCGAGAAGGTCTGGAAGTCGAGGCTGTCAGGTTTTTTTTGGAATTGCTCAACAATGGCCGTGGCCCTCAAGATTGGAATGCTTTGATACTTGATTGTATCCCTCCCCTTCTTGGTGAAGCAAAGAACAAGATTTTGTTGGAGCCATTCTCAGTGGTGGAGGTTAAACAGGTAGTTTTTGATTTGGGCCCAGATAAGTCACTGGGTCCGGATAGACCCCCAGCGTAATTTTTTCAAAAGGATTGGAGCTTTATGGCCAGGGAAATATGGGAGTTTATCGAATAATTTAGGAATAAAATAGATTTGTGAAGGATATTAATAATATTGTGATAGCCCTAATCTTGAAGAAGCAGGAATGTAGCTCATTTGTGGACTATAGAACCATTCTCTATGCAACACTCTTTAAAAAATTCTTTCTATTAGAAAACAGATTGGTCACTGCGATTTGATATGATAAATGACTCTCTATTGCCCAATCGATTAGTGACACAATGAAACTAACAACTTCAGAGATCACTATTGAATTAGGGATCTTCCTTTAAATTTTAGAGGTATAGCTCCCTCTTATGATCTTCAATGAATTGGAGAAACTGAAAACAAAACTAATGTGTGCTTTTAACCTAAAAGTAGTAAAGGAAAACAAACATCTGTGCATAAAAATGACACAAATGCGAGAGTGATTTGGAATAAAATATCAAAGAAAATGACACAAAGATCACTCACTTAAACCTATAAATGATAAGGAGGAGGAAAGAAAATGATTCCCAGGAAACACATGAACAAAACTAGACTCAAAGATCCTGCAATGAACACATTCTTAATCAAATGTAACAAAGAAAGTATGAATGGATAATCGTGGATTCACAAAGGAAATCAACAATTAAAAACAAGACAATCGAACACAAAGATAAGAAATGTGTCCTATATTCAAAAAATATAAAACAGAGCTCAAAGACTTTATCTCCCTGTACAAAGATTAAGTTCTAAAAAATAACTCCTTTCCCTAGATGAATAGCAATAAGATAAATTAGTGTAATCCCCCATATTTCAAAAAGGTTCTCATTTCTAGCCAAAGATCCCCCCTTTTTTTTTAGATTTACATATTTATAATTTCACTAGTGAGTCCCCTCCATTTAGCTGCTCGTAATTGCTTCTTTATTGTAATTGTTTCTTTTTCTGGTTGGATTCTTTCTTTTAGGAAGTCAAGAGTTATCATTTATCTCTTCTTTTGTCTTTTCTTTCTTTGATACACGTATACACCAATTATTTGTGATGTGGAAAACTCTTACTTTTCTGTTAACTACTAACCGATTCGTAATTGCTCTAAAATTGATCCCATAAGAGCATGATGTTTGAGAAACTTGCGTAAGCAATAGAAGAAAGAGCTTTGCCATTTATCCTCTGCTAATGTAATGTACTTACCTTTATCAGACTATTGGAAATATATCATCCTTTAAATTTGATTATGAGCCTCCTATGGGGTCTAATCATAACAATCCCTGAATTCTTTGTGCATTTAGAAGCCATGGGTTCTCCATCAAAGATAAGACTCATTTTGGGCACACATGTTTAAAACATAGAAACATCATCTACATATGTTATCTTTAACCAACACGAATCAACACTTCCCCTTCATCGGTAAATAGTAAGCAATCTTTGTTCATGAATTGATTCAAAAATGCAACATTATTTGGTTCATTCCCATAGTGAAGGCCTTCAATTTGCTTTGCTTTCCGCTATTCCCAATATAGAACTTCATGTTTTTGATTGCCCAAAATGAATCGATGATCTCAAGAAACTTCATTTCTTAATACCTTCAAATGATAATGGTTCTATTTTCAATGTTACAATATGTGAAACCAAAATTTTTTAACATTACTACCTTGGCTCAGGCTAATCTTTCATCAACAAAACCACTTGCAATAACATCCAATGAGCTCGCGAGGAGATGTCGAGATGCAGGCCTTGTTGGAAGTGATGAGTGTAAATTTTTTGTTCGCATCCTACTACCATGTACAGTTACAATTCAATATCTCTATTCTTGTAGAACCTATTAATTATATGGCTTACTTCTCTCAAATGTTTGGGCACATTCAATGTTGAACTTCTTCATAATGTCCATGCCTTGAATTGTATAAAGCTCCTTTGCAACATGTGATAATAAGTCGTTTCGAGCAAAGCCCTTACATATTTCTATCCACTCAAGATTTATGGATGCTTCATTGTGTTGATAGGTCAAGATATTGTAATTCTTGAGGTGGTACATGGGAAGTTTCAACAAACTTGACTAGTCACCGCCTATATAATTATAACCAAGAGATAGGATAGGTGGGTAAGCAGCCGGTTAGAGTAACTTTACAAGTCACCACCTAAGTTTGAGTATTTGTTCAAAACACTGACAGAGTTCCTTGTGCCTTCTTAGTTTTCAAATATAACGTTTGAATTTTAAAGCATTGGCCTTGTTTTGAAAAATTATTTGGGAATAAATGACCATTTCAAAATGCTGTCGCAGATGATACGTCCTCTATGTTGATATACTTGTGATGTATCAATTGAACTTGGATTGTTAATAACTCCTAGGCTTTTTCAATTTATGCCTCATGATAACACAAATCAACAACTACTCAAGTGATTTCATGCATTTGATCATTACTCGTGCCATTTGGGGGTCCAATGATGTTAAAGACTCAACTGAAAAGCAACATACAAATTAAATTTCCTTTGTCATCACTCAAGAAGAGAATCTAAATATTTGTAAGAAATATCCTTCATGAGTTTGAGCTCGTGGGACATGCATTAAATACAATGAGCTCCTTTTGGTCTATAAGCCTTGCCATTGGTTTTGAAATTAAATAAAGATACCAACTATGCTTAAACTTTCCCTCAGCTGTGTAAATCTCCTAACATGAAAGCACTACCAATACTTGGT
>VDFB02355585.1:0-13390 GCA_007258455.2 Sequoia sempervirens | reverse complement strand
AAAAGCACATCAAGCCTACCAACAAGGGCTTCAACAATCTCAAGCTGCCCAAGCCTCTCAAGCTACCCAACCAACACGAGCACAAACATAAAAGATGACAACTATTGAAAACAAGGATCAAGATCAATCCACCATTGAGCACACGTTTACTTCATCCAATGATCAAATAGACATATGTCACGAGTCACTTTTGAATCACTATCAAAATCCACCAACAAAACTCGGCAATGAGCCAATTCAAGAAATATCAACATCACTTGACTCTATGGTCGAAGACATTCATAATCTCTCCACCACAATTGTCAAAAACAATGATCAAAACCTCTCCATCAAGGAGCACATTGAGGATGTATCTACACAATCCAATGATCAACTCACCATACATCAAGAGCCACTTTTTAGTGATCTCTTTCAAGGAGTGTTAGGATTATTTGATCCAATTGACATAATGCACAATCAATTCACCTATGATCATTTTGAAAATGTCTCTACATCGCCTTACGAGTTAGAGGACATATCTCAATAATTTATTCCAAAGCATAATCAAAATCTTTCACCAAAGTCTAGCAATGGTCCTTTTCAAAACATGTTGATCCCCTTTGACCGCATGGTTATAGATACTGAAAGAACCCTGAACTCAAAACTTGAGGATATTGAACCACTTACCATGTACAATGATGACATCCAAGAACCATTTATAAGCAATCCATCCTTTGGAATTGATACATGTCAGGAACCTGTTCTAAAGCATGTCGAAAGCAACTCCAGAATCATTCAAGATCAAGAATTTGTATCTTCAAGATACTACAACAATCTAATGGACACTCTCATATCTATGCAAGATGATCATATTCATAGCACATACCCATCTACCCATGAGATGTTTTCAACAAATGGACACATAGACATCTTCACCATACCGTGATTTCCTTATTCCTAACATTATCAACAAAAGGAGAAGATTTACGATTCCTCAAATCAAACAGAAAGTTAATGTAACAAATGGTAATGTATATATCGCGAAAATGTAGACTCAAGGGACATCATGAATAAATATATCCAACATTATCCACTCAAGGAAGCAAGTAAGATAGAGCAGTATAATCCAAAGTTAGCAGAGCGGCAAATTGAAACAATGTCATCTACAGTGGTCATTTGTCAGAGCATGTTTACTAAAAAAGATATCTCAAAACAAACAGAATCAAGGAATAAAGGTTATACTATCACCATAATGGGGGCAACTTCGTCTCAAGCAAACGTCAACATAGGGAGCACGAAGAATCCTTATGATGAAACTAGTGTCAATACTACAACCAACCACGCCATGAATCTTCATCCACCTATCATCCCATCCACGAATTGGGACCAACACCAAAGGAAAGTGTTAAATCAAAGTATAAAGAATGTTATCAAAGCAAAAGAAGCCAAGCTTGAAGGACAAATCAAATACAAATGGATACCAAAGAATACAAAGAAAGATCATCCCTATCAAACTCCATCAGTCAAAGAAACTGTGGGGCAAAATAAAAGAGGGAAAAGTATCCATCAAAGATGTCCACAAAGTTTAAAAGGCAGCTTCTAAGCAAACGCATAAGGTATATCAAGGCTGGTCCTAATTCCAATAACACTTTCATATCCACCATCATTGTTCATTCTCCCAAATTTGAGAATCAAAGATTCTCCAAGTTATCAACCAACTATATCCTCCTATACCTAAACACACTCCATCCACTCTCCATGCATTACGATATCCACTCCTCACATTGACCATGTATTATAAATCCACTTTCATCATATGATTCAGGCACTCTCTATCACATGACAAAGCACAGTTAACTCCGGTATCGACGAAGTAGATCAGAAATCCCAAAAATTGTATTCAAGTGCACATATCTTGGCAAAGCAGCTTCTTCAAGCAGGATATCGATGGAACGTCATGACAGGGGCATCTACGTCAACACCACCAAGTGGTTCAGCATAAATATTTCAGAAAAAATACAAAAAATATCAAAAAATATGAAAATCCAAAAAAAAATCAGAAAAAGGATTGAAAACAGTAAAGAAAAAATTGTCCTCTAGTGAAAACCGCATGTGCGCGCTTTGGCAAGACCATGATGAAAACCCCGCAATGGGCATCACGGTGGAACGAGCATCTACTGCAGGTGCATTTTTAGGTGAAGCATCTCATCCCATCCATAATAAATCGAGCATTCCATCCATCTTAGCCATAATAAATCCATCCATCCATAAACCATTGATCCAATCCATTTTTTATACACTACGTCCATCATCCAAGTCATCTTGATCTTGATGAAGTTTGGGGCACACTTTACAGTTGCTTATGGTAAACATCTTGACATGGGTCATTTTCATTGATCCCATCCTATGCAGCATTATCTGAGCCATGAAGCATTATCCAATGAGCATTATTTATCTGAACACCTTATCTTATCGCAAAATAATCCTTGGCATCCTTTGCGTATCCATCCATCCATACACTTATCTGAGCATTCATCCATCATATTCCATACATTGCTAGACACTGGGGGCAAATATTTACATCTTGCTTCAAGAATAAATCTTGAACTATATCATCCAACTCATGTGGCGATCCGAACATTGGCAAACATGAAAAAAAATTGGTCAAAGCATTTGTGAGCAAAAATCCAAATCACTAGACCATGGCATATTTTGACGAGAAGAAATTCCTTATTAGTCTTCAACTTTCATCGAACATTGATCCAAACAATCACTATCATTCGCATCTAGGTTGCACTTCAAACGGCAACATCACATCATCTAAAACATCTTTTATTTCAAACCAAGCTTCATCAATCATGATCAATCAAAATCCAATCAAGAAATCATCAAGATATCCTTGTGTTGCTTAACACTATCCTTTCATTGTTGTGCATCCTCAACAATGATTATCATCATCAGTCTTGATCAAATCATCATCAATCCATCTTGGGGATATCATTCCCAATCATTGTGTTGCTTAACACTATCCTTGCATTGTTGTGCATCCTCAACAATGTTATCATCGTCAATCTTGATCAATCAATCATTGCATTGTTGTGCATTCTCAACAATGTTATCATTATCATCAATCCATCGACCTGATCAATAGACCTTAGCTTGGTTTTCAACCAAATCCCAAACAAAGCACTGATATCGCCACAATATCCATATCCAAATCGGCCAAAATCATGTAAAAACTAAAACATCATAAAAATCAGAAATCCAAAACGATCCAAAACATATCAAAATCCAAAAAGTCAAAAAGTGAAACATCAAAACATTGAAATCCAAACCACGCTGGCTCGAGCGAACGGCAAGGCTTAATCTTGATCACCGGTGAGGACATCAAAACCAAAACATTAAAAACATCAAAATCCAAAACATTCAAAAACAAAAATCCTTTTAAAACATTCAAAAAATGATCAAAATCCAAAAACATTCAAAACACAAATCCAAAAAACATCCATAAAATCCTCACAAAAATTCAAAACATTTTCAGAAAAATCCAAAAATAGCCTCAAACATTCTTTAAAAATGTCAAAACATCCAAATATTTGAAAAAAATCCATCCATCTCATCTCGCTTTGACTCAAGTAATAACTATCTGCACAACCAACTATCATCTTCTATCCTTTGGGTAACACAAAACGTAAAACAATCAAGAATCAGCAAAAGCAAGCTTCAATCACAAATCAAAATCAAAGTAATGCAGACTCCTCAAAACACAAAATCAAAATTTTGATCATTTTCAAACATGTTAGTCAACCTCATATCAATAGCCTATTAATCAACTTATCAAACCATCATCATCCTATACAATGCATGTCCTAGGATATATCGTTCCGACAATGGGCATCATTTTGGATATCACCTTGGATTCTTATCCTATCAAAACAAACTCCTTTGGCTAGAGGTATGAAGAACATTGGCCTGTTTGTGTACTTGATGTCTTCTTTTTATTTATCTTATTGTGCTCATTCCAAGGACCCCTCGATGATATCCTAAACGTAATAGATTTTAGAAAAGATAAAATCGGGCAAAATCCATCATTATCTTTGTTTGTTGTGCTTTTGTTGGACGCTCTTGTAAATAACTTCTGGTGAATACTTGCTTTGTTAGGTACACCCTAGCAAGGTTTCCATATGTCAAGTGTGAACAAGAATAATCCTATGTTTGTTGAGTCAAAGTCCATCACACTAGGTACAATGCCATCTTGGTTCTTTATACCTTGATGCATCGTATCTATGTGTGTTATCAAACATAAGATAAGTAGCCCTTTTAAAATCCCAATCCTTGATAAGCAAATCATCATCATTTATCATTGTCATCATCTCTAAATAAAGTCTTGTCGGATCATGGACTTGTGGGATCCTCTTGTCATCATCTCATTTCCACACTAACATCATCATCACCAAGGCATCCATCATGCATCCATCCTGCATCCACAAACTGTCAGCATACCACATATCATTCATATCATACATAATAGGAAACATCGATCATTTCACATGCATTGCATTTGCATCATCATCATAATATAGATCTATTAGTCTAAGCGTCTGCATAAATCATACATTTGCATAATCATAGCATATCACATCATCCATCTCATCCATCATCACATCATATTATCATTTAAGTTGTTTAGAATAATATAGATTTGTTATTCTAAGCATCTTAAATCTATCTCATTTGCATCTTGAAATCATCTCATTTGCATCATCGTCCATAACCATCCATTTTGAACCTCTTTATCGCGAGATCGACCTTCAGATTGAATCTTTTCACTTGATCTCTCGTGGGGGAAATGTACCAGTATACTTCTTTCCACTGGGCATCCGAAAAATCAAATTTTTTTTTTAATTTTGATCTCGGCAAGTTTATTCTTTGAACCAACGCAACAAGTACATTGCTTCAAAGAGGGGCAAAATGTCGACACACAAAATTAGAATTACGCATTCATCAAGTAAATCAGGCTTCACGTGCATCCACTCATTCAGTTAATCAGGTTCACCTTCATCCATTCATTAGGTAATCTCATTAATCTCCTAAGGTCATTTATTTAAAATCAAATAAACATTATCATCAACCTTTTTAATCAAATAAATCAAACATCCATCATAATGCATTTCCATCCTTTCTGATTTAAATAAATCAAATATCTAAGTCAAAGAGGTCAAACTCATTCTAATCATCATCCTAACTAATTAATCCTGATCTAATGCTAATCTCACCCACTTGCATTCTCTAGATTTGGCCACTTGCACATGAAATTGCATTTAATTGATTTATCAAAATCTTTATTTTCAACTTGGCATAAAGGGAGAATATTCTCCAAGTTTGAATCTCCCCCCAAGTGGACATGTACACCCAACAGAGCATTTATGAGGCCTTACATGTCTCTTACATGTCCCCTTCCAAGGTCAAACTCGGCATTTATTGCAAAATTTGAATTCAAATTCTCCCTCTCATGGGCACTCTTCCCAAATCTTGCACATCCATTGACCACTCACCACTTGACAAGTGTCTTCCTCTCATTTGTCCAATTTTTGTCCCACATTGGTCTCTCTTCAACACTTAGCATTTTTAAAATCCTTAAATAGAAGCTTCAACTTTGAGCAAATCCTTCACAATCTTTATGCAAAGTCATTCTCTTAAACTGAAAAACTGATTTTGTTCATCCACTCCACAATCTTAGCATTTTCATCTCCAATCTCATACAGGGTTACTCTCTTCAATGGAGAGCTAATCTTGTCCATCTTATCATCATCATCTAAGCTTATTAATTAAGGGTTGGGAAAGGTTTACTAGCACATGTAACACCAATCCAATATGGAATAAAGTTTTGACTATGTTTTTATATGCTTACATTTGATTATCTTTGTTTATCTAATTTTCATGTTTCATCATAATCAAGTATTTCATAGGGATTTCAAATCTAATGTTTTTCAAAGGACTAACATGATGATATTATGTTAAAATTGTTAACCATTTGCAGATTTGATGTCCACATTATTTAAATCAGAAAATGATGTAATATGATTTGGGATTTGATTAAATGACCATTTGATTTATTAAAAGGTTGATGATAATGTTTATTTGATTTTAAATTAATGACCTTAGGAGATGAAGATTAATGAGATTACCTGATGAATGGATGAAGGTGAATTTGACCTAATGCACCTGATGAATGGACCTAATACATAATGCTAATTTCACGTATCTACACTACTGCTATATTTTTTATGGAAAAATGTTTATAGCATAAGATGTAAAAGGACTTCAGTGGAAAGTTGTTCAAAATCGCATCCCTATTTATCAATTGTAATCAAAACAGGTAGACTTATAATGAATCCCAAGATTATTGTAGACTCACAGGTGTTGAGAAATTAACAATAATGAAGGGTGGGAGCGATTGTAACAAAGATTCCACCAAATTTGAGAGCTCACTTATTTTTTAAAATAAAATGGTGGAGTTAGCATGCTAGTATGTAGATTTGGACTTAGTGACAAAATAGGAGAAAATTAAAACATAGGTAAGATTATAGGGTTTTTGTGTGGCCTTCACTCTTGGCTGTGAATCCTTATTTGATGTTGACCCTCTAGTTAGTGAAGTAGCTAGTTGATTTAATTTTCACCTTCCCCTTGGCGCGTAGGCTACCAACACACTAATTAATTTCTGATAGGATTGAATACCTCGACATTTGTAACCCAATCTAATACATTGGTAAAAAGATTTGGGTGTCAGACATATTTTGTACTTCAACTTGTTAATTTCCTCCCAGTGGGTCCAACTTGCCTACTCGAGTTGTTGGATCTGGCAGTTGCACCACCTCTAGCTGGTATGATGCTTGGGTGAGTGCCTCAACCCATAAGTACTAACATTATAATTTTTTGATGACTTTTTTTTCAATTTTCCACTAGTATTAACTCTTCACTCCTACACCGATTCTACATTCATTCACAATCATATTGTTCTTTCAAATTAAAGTGGATGAGGGTAGGTTGGTGATTTGTGTTGTATAGAGGATGAAAACCCAAATTAACAAAGATTGTCTCTTTTCATTGAAATTACATTTAAATTTAGTAAGTCATCGCTTAATACATAAATTGGATATACAAGAAATAAAGCCAAGTTAAAATAGTATCATATTAATTACCATGAAATGGCTTTAAATCCTAATTTATGTGTGTTACAATTCAAATTAACATTTAAGGCTAATTAATTTTAAAATTATATCACATGATTAAAAAATAAATAAAAAAATTCAGACAATCTCAAACGTTAGAAAACACAGCTATGCACATTTGTAGATAAAAATGTAAAAAATTAAAATAAGCACGTAATAATCTTATTAAAATAAATAATATTTCTCCGTAAAAATTTCAATTATGTCCATCTTTTCATAAGCAAGCAACTGTACTTCCAGTCACGTTAGCCTATTGCAATATTCTAACAAAATAAGTTTAATGTAGTGGGGAGTCCTCATTTTTAGGGCTCGCTTAGTGAAGTCCTTTCTTAGATAAATAGGCTCCTTAATATTCTTTTTAATAGAGAAACTACTTTTCCTTATGTGGGGAAAATTTTAAATTAAGTAAAAGTAAATAAATTAGGTTTTTTTTACTAACATTTCTATTTTTGAAAGGAAGGCATTCTTTTGTTATTTTAAAAGGGTTCTTTATCTTTTACCTTAATGGAAATAAATGAAATATACATAAATAAATGTATTTATTAATATAAATATTTTTATATATAATAAAGGTGAATAATCAAATAAATAAAATAATATTAATAAGTAAGAATTAGATTTTTTTAATATATATATATATTAAATAGTGATCTTATTTTTAAGGGTAATATTAATGGGAATAGTAATATTAAATTATAATATAAATAAAGTAAAAGAAAAAAAAAGAATTCTTCCTACAATAATCTTATTAACAACGTTATGGTGGTGTGGGTGGTAGGATGGGCCCCCTCCCTCTCATCATGCTCCTTCTCTCATTCATGAGATTGAAGGAAAAGCAAAGGCAAATCATTAGCAGATAAGAGGAGAGGGAATGGGGCGTCAGATGGGGAACACAAGCTGGCAGCACAGTGCAAGGCCACATCACCTCACTTGCCAATACAAGTTGCTGAAGGAACGAGGATGGAAAGCTTCCAAAAAATGGCAATCCGCCAAAATTAGGAGATCTCAAAGGCCCCGGATGTCTTAATGACACATTAAACTAAGAACAAATAGAACAACACGTGGAGTATGGTCAACAAGGAAGTTTATGCAAATTGGTCGGGTGGTAGAAGTCGATCCTCACGAGGTGGTAGTTGAATCAAGGCCGAGGGTGGTAGGACAAAATTTTATTGCAAGGACGGATTGCCTCACTTAAACATCATTTCAGGCTCATGTTCAATGGCTCGACCTTGCTAGATACGGGATTTTTAAATGCGGACAGATAATGGCATTTTCATTGTATGGTTCTCAAATTTGCTGTGTTGGTTGTCTTTGTGTAGGGAACTCTCGACTGGAGTGTTGGAAATGGCGAAGATGGGAAAATCAAAATTTATCATCTCTATCTCAGCAGAGGGGCTGGAAAGCTTCGGTGTCGACACTCTTGTCTCTTTGGAGGCGACGGAGAGACAAATTGCATTCAGGGAAATCACCGATCAAAGGTTGAAGAGAATCTTGCTTAAGGATGATCCCTTAATCATGGTAGCGGTCAAAATGATATTAGGGAAGGGCCACTTGGAGAGAAGGGAATGTGCGAGGGACAACGCACATATTTCTTCCCGATTCTTGGCCATCATTCTAGACCTAGAAGTGTCGAAGGCAGAAGCAAAGGAAATAATGGAGTATCTCTTTCGGGGTGACCTGTTAGGAGGGTTAGAGAAGACACTGAAAGCGGCCTTCACAGGTAAAGGAATCCTGCGCCCCACGGATCTAGAACTCCTTTAGGAGATAGAAAAGGTAGTAAAGGTATATCCCTTCCTTCTAGAATTAAAAGGGCCAGAGCTCATGAGACACAGAATGGTCTCGGCCATGGCGGTTGAATTTTTGAAAAGAAAACTGGGGTTGGTGATGGAGGAGGGTATGGATTGGGAGGAAGCCTTCACCTTGTTTGCAGAATTGAATGGTTTTCTGTGAGGCTCGGCCTCAGTGTATTAATTTTTTGTTTAAAAAAGTATAATCGGTATTGGTTTTTTGAAATTATGCAGTGGGACTGCATTTTTTGTGCCAGTTGTAGGAAGCTCTCGGGCTGGTAGGTTCAGATTTCATGGTAGATTGGTGGTCTTTCATGCTACGCAGACGTATTGTATATTTTCTTAAATCTAATACAAAAATATAACCTTATGTATCAAAAAAAAAAATGTTATGGTGGTAATTAAAAGTATTGCGAGCAACCACGAGTTGGCAATAGTAGCATATATATGTTATTG
This sequence comes from Sequoia sempervirens, assembly GCA_007258455.2. Taxonomy (NCBI): domain Eukaryota; kingdom Viridiplantae; phylum Streptophyta; class Pinopsida; order Cupressales; family Cupressaceae; genus Sequoia; species Sequoia sempervirens. The sequence goes on along the minus strand of VDFB02355585.1, from coordinate 3,936 downwards.
TATACAAAAATAACAAATAGATTGTTAAGTTGTGAGTAATACTATTTTTGTCTGATCTAGGATTAAATTGATATATCATAATGTGTGAGCTAATCTTGTACCAATATTACTATGGTATAAAAGTAAATGTACATTCGACGATCTCTTGTAACTATAAAACTCATATTTATATTGGGATACATTAAATTGTCGCAAGGAGAATGGTGGATGTTATATTTCTTTATTTGTATGGTCTACACTCCATACCTTCGGGCGTCGTGATGACGGTTCATGTTGAACATGGTGATTTTCCTTGTTTGTCAAAAATAAATTGTTGGTTGTGTTTTTTCCTTGAGGGCTAAAATTATGAGCATGACACATTTTAATAATTGAAAATTCACATATTAATTTCTAATTAAATTTAATCTAATCAATTTAATCACTTTATAAAATAAATTTAATCTCAAATTTTAAACCACTTTACAAAAAAAATTAAATTTAATTAATTAAATCAAATATAAAGCTTCTAACAATATTAATCAAAATTAATTAAATAATCACTATAAACCATTATAAGCATTAATTAACATTAATTTCCCAAGTAAAAGCACAAAGCTGTGTCACACTTTCACTCAACTTATCAACACAACTGAATTTAAGTATTTCTAACTAAAAATCAATTATATGATGTAGTAAGATTCATTCTAGCTAAGTTAGGTAATTTCACAACTTTTTCAACTAAAATTGTTGGCTAAAAATATATGGAGTGCACTTTGAGTTCAATCTACCAAAAAATTAAAATTATTTGGAAAACTTGAAGTTTCAATAACTCCTACTCATGTAAATAACATTTTTTAAAAATATAAAAATACTTTTTGTAGAGCCATAAGTGTTTTTCAAAAATATATTTATTTTAATAGTTTAATTATTATTAATGATTTATTCAGTGATATTTGATGGATTCAACTATTGATAGATTAGATAAGATAAAGATTTGTTAACAATTATTTCGATTCAACGACATTTTTATATTTATTTAAAAATAAATATTTACTTCAAAATTGAAAAATAAATCCATGCACTAAAGTTTCAAGTTATAAATAGTCACACACAAAAATTTGAAAGGAAAAATAAATTTACCATAAAAAAGTTTGATCGCCCCATGCAACTTCATTTTTCAACATTTTATCAGCAACTAAATTATAGTGTTAATTTATTAAAAACTAGTTTAAATAATTTTTTAATAATTTTTTAAAAATATAAACATAAAATTATATACTAAAAAATACATATTTAACTAGTTTACATCATTTCAAAATTCAAAACATATATGCCACCTTTTAGTGATTCAAGTTCAAAAGTTGGATTAGTGTTGGCCATTTCCTTTATAAAGTGTAACACAACTTTATGCTTTTACCCTCCTGACACAAACATGTCTGCAAATAAATAAACCACAAGGAAAATGTGACGCAAACATAACAACAAAACATACAAACAAAAGACCAATCCACACACTACATGACTAGGGTTGTGGCTTGACAAAGAAACCCCGTTACTATCTCCCAATCAACTATACTGTTGGGCAATTGGACACACTCAAACCTGTGAATCCAAGTGGATTCGATGTCATGTCCTGCAATCCTGCAATAAAACATATGTCGTACATGTATATATAAATTATTAATCAAATACACCATGAAAAGAAAATTGTGGAATCACAGGGCGCTCACAAGCGAGTGATGTAATCTTGTTCTCTTCACCAATACAGTGTCACATCAAAACTAATGAAACTAAAACATCAATTAACTACAGATGAGCATATATCAATATTAACTCACATAATCAACTATGCTAACCAGAAAGCATATCATAATCAATAATCATCCATAAAGTGTACCATCACATCACAATATAAAAACCATCATCGCTCTAATGTCAGTGATCAAATAACAACATAATATCATGGTCTATCAAAGTAAAAGCACTATCTGAAAATATAAGCAAATCAGAGGGGTACTACATCCTCCCCCCTAGGATCAGGCTTACTCTTGGAAGCTTGCGAACAAATAGGGATAGAGCTCCCTCATCCTAGTCGCATCCTCCCAGGTAGTCGAAGTATCATCACTAGGATCCCACTGGACCCTAACCTACTCAATATCTCGACCCCTGAGAGTGAGTCTCATGTGTTGCGTGATGAGCACAGGCTCCAAATCCAGCTGCCTATCCTCTAGCTATAAGGCATTCCAATCAAGGATGTGAGATATATCAAGGTGATAAGGCCTAAGTATTGAAACATGAAATACGCCGTGTATGCGCAAGAGATTGAGTGGCAAAGCAAGATGGTACACTACTGGCTCAATCTTCTTAGGAATCTTGAATGGCTCGATAAAGCGAGGTGCGAGCTTAGAGCCCTTTCCATATCGGATTGGACTCTTTCGCAGACACACTCACAAAAAGACTCGGTCACCTATTGCAAATTGGCGATTCACCCGATGCTCATCTACATACTTTTTTTGCCTATCCTGTGCAGTAACCAAATGTTCCCTAATACAGATCACTTGCTACTCCATATCCTGAAGCATCTCAGGACCCAATAAAGCTTTATCCTCTAACTGATCCCAACTCAAAGGAGTCCAACACAGTCATCCATACAATGCCTGGAAAGGAGGCATACTGATCGAACTCTGATAATTGTTATTATAAGCAAACTCCACTAAATGGAGATAGTCCTCCCATCATGTCTACTGGTCCATCACATACATGTGTAACATATCCTCGAGGATTTGGTTGACCCTCTCGGTTTGTCCATCTGTTTCAAGGTGATACGCTGAACTAAAGTTCAACTACGTCCCCCTGGCATGTTGCAATGACGTCCAAAGAGCTAAGGTAAACACAAGATCTCTGTTAGAAATTATCCGACGAGGAATACCATGCAACCTAACTATATCTCCCATGAACACTCTAGCAACGAACAAAGCATTATAGGATGAACAAATAAGAGAGAAGTGTGCTACCTTCGTCAACCTATCCACCGTCACCATAATGACATCGTGATGTCGTGAAGAATTGGGTAACCCAACAATGAAATCCAATGAGATTATATTCCATTTCCATTCTGGCACCAAATGTGGTTGCAGAAGTCCTTCCAGATGTTGGTGTTCAGCCTTCACTCACTGACACTCCAAACACCTCGACACAAAGTCAGCAATATCTTACTTCATACCTGGCCAGAAGTATAGCTGTCGCAAATTGGCATACATCTTCTTCACTCCTGGATGAGTTGAATAGGGTGCCCGATGTGCCTCTGTCATAACCAAGGTACGAAGATCTCCATAAGATGGAACATAAATGTGTCTCATGTGTCTCAACAAACCATATATCTCTAAAGAATAACTTGATAATCTATCCTCAAGAGTCCTACCTATCTGTATCTCTGATCTCACCTCCTGATACCAATTGTCTGTAGGAAGTGAAGAAAGAATCTGACTCCTCAAATCCACACCAAGAGTCAACTTTGATAACTCGTGTCTTCATCTATTGAGAGTGTCAGCAACTATGTTCTCCTTCCCCTGGATGAACTTCACCTCGATGTCATACTCACAAAGGAATTCCATCCATTGCCTTTGCTTGGCATTTAGATTAGGTTGTGTGAAGATGTACTGTAAGCTCTTATGGTCACTATGCAACTCAAATTTGTGCACCAATAGGTAATGCCTCCATCTCGTCAAAGCGTGTACTGCCGCTTCCAACTCAAGATCGTGTGTGGGGTAATTCAACTCATGATCCTTGAGTTTGTGCGACTCATACACAATAACACGACCATTTTGCATCAAAATTGTTCCTAATCCCTCCAAAGATGTGTCTGTATAGACAACAAAATCTCCAGTAGGATCAGGTATCACAAGAATCTGTGCACTTATCAACCTCTCCTTCAGAGTCTAAAATTTTGCCTCACAC